>JAWZYV010001532.1:0-17664 GCA_038373885.1 Cheiracanthium punctorium
TCCAGCGAAGTCCACAGGAAGGAATGACTGCGGAAAATACTTTGTAAGAGATTCGTTGTTTTGATGGAAAACGATCAGCAGAGGAAAAAAAAAATCATGTGAAGATATAGCTATTTTCAGGATTTTCACAGCAATTATTTTTTTTATCAATAGGGATGTTATCGTAGAAGTTTTTTTTTTTTTTTTTTCTATTAAATCTATCGGAATGACACTTCCATTTTTTAAATTGAGTATTAATTACCAAGTTTACAAGAATGGCTTAAAGTATTTTATGGAAATCAATCGTCCTCTCTTTACCGCTACTCCAAACATTCTGTAACTTGTGAGATCCATAATGGAAATACTCTGTTCATATTTTATTACGATCTGTTCTTTCATGATTTCCCTTTAACTCTTTGACGCCTAGAGGTTGCTCCGTGAAACCACCTTATTTGAGCGCTTCCACTGCTGGCTGCAAAATATATGGTTAAATGGTCCCAACGCTGAAAAAGTGCAGCCATTGCCATCGATCCATATTACTGCCAACAACAGAGCGGTTCATCGAATGTGGCTGGCTCCACAGAGATAAAGAAGTTTTCTGACATAGCTGGCTGTGTTGGCGCTCTGCTAGCTGTGTTAGAAAACTACTTTAGCTCTGTGGCCCCATATGGGCTATTCGATCGACAGTCATATTGTTGGTAGTAAAATGGATCGATGGCAACAGCTGCATTTTTTCAGAATCGGCCAGTCTATCCAGTTGGTCTTCTATATTGATGTGAAAATGCTTGCGCTTCAAAGGTTTAAATTCTCATGCCATATATCAATGACGAAGAATCTGTGATGCGCCATTCATAAAGGAGACGCATTTACAGAG
This sequence comes from Cheiracanthium punctorium, assembly GCA_038373885.1. Classification (NCBI taxonomy): domain Eukaryota; kingdom Metazoa; phylum Arthropoda; class Arachnida; order Araneae; family Cheiracanthiidae; genus Cheiracanthium; species Cheiracanthium punctorium. The sequence continues at coordinate 854 of JAWZYV010001532.1, forward strand.
CCGTCTACGCAGACAAAAAATATTGCATAAAACAAAAAATCTGTCTGACAAAAATTGAATTTTAAATGCTATTCGATACAGAGTTAAGCTAGGGATTTTTTTCAAATTTAGGTACACTGAACTCAAACGGTATATCACAGAAAATAGGTCTAAAAGAAATATTTTTTCATGTAGTCAAATCTAGTGAGTATGACAGATGAAATAACATTTCCCAGTTAAATACGTTGAACCTATCTAGGAATTAATTCGGAACGTGGTCTAGCGTTGTCATGCAGTGAAATTCCTTTAAAATATCTCGTTCATTTTTTATATTTCCCTTGAAAATGGTTAAATGGGGTGGTCCATAGTGATCAGCATTTACTTTTTAGCAATGATTTAACATTCACAATGGGTTTGATCTTCCAAATGTTCGATTTTCATATTTTGAAAATGCTGTCTAAGATATCGTGCTAAATTGTTAAAATGTTTGCGAATGCTATAAAATATAAATTATAATAAAACTGAGTATGAGCTGTTTAAAGAATGCAATCAGAAAATTGCAATTTTAGGTATATATATTTCATATACAGGGTGACAGTTATTGAGGTATGTGTGAAAAATAAAACCTTGATAACTTTTGAACCGTTGCGGCGAGATTCAGTTGAAACTTGGCGGTTGAATATGCAAGACATGTTGGGGATTTTTTTTTTTTAATTATTAACGTGGGGATTCTAATTGTTGTTGTTCATTTTTCAAGTGAAAATATCGAAATGCAGCGTTATGAGCGTATGTCGATCGTCAAGTCCTAGTATTCGAGCAATAACAGATAGAATGCGGCTCAGAGAAGATTTGTGACCGAGTACAAGCCGAAGATAACTGGTACAAGGGATACAGAAACGCAACATTTGATTATTACTTTCCGAACATGTACCATGTAAGGAAAGTATTGTAATCATGAAAAAATTCGACTTCGAGATTTTGGTGTTTTTACACGTTTTGAGGGCTTCTGAATCCATTCATGCTATTTTTACGAGACGTATGTATGTATGTATGTATGTATGTGTGTGTGTGTGTGTGTGTGTGTGTGTGTGTGTGTGTGTGTGTTTGTGTGTGTTTGTGTGTATGTGAGTGAACACGATAGCTCCTGAACGGAGCATTCGATTGAGCTGAAATTGGGTATATATGTTATAAATCACCATCTTAAGACCGGTATTTATTTTGGTGTGTATAGGACTTATAGTTCTCCTACAGGGCTACGACAAAGATTTCTCTTACATTATGGCCTATCGGGGGAAATTCTTGTAAGTGCGCTAGCGTTTAAACGGTACCTTCGATTGAGCTGAAATTGGGTATATATGTTATAAATTACCATCTTAAGACCGGTATTGATTTTGGTGTGTATAGGACTTATAGTTCTCCTACAGGGCTACGACAAAGATTTCTTTTGTATTATGGCATAATGGCATATGGGGAGAAATTCTTGAAAGTGCGCAAGCGTTTAAACGGTGCATTCGATTGAGTTTCAATTTGGTCGATATGTTTGAATTATTAATCGATTAAAATTTATTTAAATGCTTGGTAATGATCTTAATCGTAAGTGTTCGGAAAGTCGAGTGGAGTCACTCCAGATTTTTTATTTTGCATGCTCATCGCTATGTGCATTTTCCCGTAGAGCTCCAAGATACAAGACGGGGAAACGCTCCATTTCTGAAATCGTGTCAAGTGGGGTCCCAAAGTAGGAATTAATCGATAAGGCCTTTTTACGAGTAAGCCTTATTAGGGGCCGAATGAAAAGCGAGTCTAGGGGCCTTGGCCCTAGTAATAAATAAATAAATAAATAAAGATATATTCCAATTTTTCGGCCTGGTTTATTTATTTTAAAACTTCAAAAGTTGTGTGTGTGTGTGTGGTTTTATACAAGAACCCCTTATAAAATATTATAGAGGTAATAATGTAATTTGTAAAGCACTTATTAATTGCTATTTAAAACTACAATTCTGTAAATCACGGTATTTCGTCTTTGGATCCAAGTTCCAATGAGTGCGACATTCGAAAAGAATCGATCTTCTCTACGAATGTTTTCTACTAAATGTTTTCTATAAATGTTTTCTACTAAAAGTAGAAAACATTTATTTAACAAGAAATCATTTTTTTTTTCGAGACACATTGTTAAATAGTGGAAGAAAGGGTATAGCCAGAGGAGAGACTATGGGCCCACCCAACCTCCGGAATTTTGAATTTTCCTTAACGAAATGTTAAAGGTCAAGACTTTCTATGAGAAATTTTGAAATTTCCACTCTTTTGGCCTTCTGAAATTTTTTGTCTGCCTACTTGCATGGAAGTATGAATAAAAATATTAATTTTTCCAATACTGAGGAAACATGCCATCAAAAATGTTAACGATTCAAATACAGTTTCTCTATGGAGGTGACGAAACCTTCAAAACAAAATGTTAAAGCATGTATGTTTATTAAAGTATAATACTCTTTTAAATTAATAATTTTAATTCTATTAATTATTTTCCAATTACAATTAATTTAAAGTTTCTTTAAATGATTAATAATTTTAGTAAGAATAAATGATTGATCTGATACGACATCAAAAGAATTTCTGGATAGCCAAGGGACCCGAAAGATGTTATCCCCGGGGCCCCGACTTGGCTCTCTGCGCCTCTGACTATACTTGATTTAGGCATCCTCCTTAGCAAGGCGCCCGGGGCTCGTGTCGCGTTTGCATTCCCTCTTCTACCTACCTTCCCCTCCCCCCCCACCCAGAAAAAAATTCTCAGATGCTCTTTGTATGTATATCGTAGAAATGGACATGTGATCTTGAACAGTATGACGATTTTTTTTTCAGCATTAAAAAGTCCAAGTCACTCGAAACAAAATTGTACTCCTATCTTCATACAACAATCTCCGAAGTGAAAATATTCATGTTAGTAGAAACTTGAAGAAAAAACTGAAAAAGAGACAGACAAAATAAGTGATATTTTACTCATTATTTTTATTTATTTATTTTTACATACGTAAAAAAACGACACCCCCTGGATTGGTACCCAGGGCAACCCCCCCCCCTCCTCCATGACACGCCACTCGAACAAGTTGCTTCCCCTCTACCCACCAGTGACGGATTAATGCATGTTTCTCGGGGGGGGGCGGTTAGTTAGAAGATTGACATATACGTCCATTTCATGGAAGTAAAATAGGATCTTTTACATTAATTTCTTTTGTCTCAGGGGGGGGGGCGGTCGCTCCCTCCGCCCCCCTCCCCTTTAATCCGCCCTTGCTACCCACCTGCAAAGTGCCGTCTTCCTCGGTTCGAAGCCCGAGGAAGGTGGTTGCCTAGTTTGCTCATAGGGTCGGACTGCATGCGTAAGAGCCATAGCCATTCAAAAATAACACAATTGATTCCATCTCTTCCTCTTTTTCATACTCCCAAAAATCAATTGTTTACAGAGCTGATTCTCGAGCGCGCCGCCAGATGGCGGTAGCACACATTCTTTCTACTTGCTTCCGTTTTTCTCCGAGTTTCGCGGGAGATGGAAACTAGCTTGCAGCTGATGTGCCAGGTTGTAAACAAACTTGACGTCCGAGCCGAAGGGGTTGCAGCTCTGCAGCGTATCGTTGGCGACATTCGGGGAATCTCGCCAAGGCGCTGGAAAAAGAGTTCGGATGAATGAACGAACGGGAGTGCTGTGCTGTTGCTCTGGGCCGTATTTTAGGGGGAACAAACAGGGTTGCGAACTGGCCCTGATTATCGCACGGTCACACTACACAAATAGGCCAAAAGTTTGAGTTTAAAGCTATGTACAGGGGCACAAAAATTGAGCCAGCTATATACAAGGGCATAAAAATTTTAAAAGTGCCCTGCGCCCTGGGCACAAAAATATTATAGTCAGGCCCTGGTTGCAAAGGATTTACGATTGCACTGGGCAGCATAAAATGCGGAACCACTAGTTTCTCTTTCCATCTTCTCAGGTGGAACCCAAAATTTCGCGTTAGAACGAAATTGTTCCTAAAGTGTCCTTTATTTTCTGACATAGTATTTTTTACGCATACCCTGTCATTTTTTTATCCGTTTTATGTTGAAACACCTATAAAAAATTATCGTAATATCGCAACTATTGTTAGGGATTCTAATATGCTTTTAACATTGCCTAACAAATCTTAAAAGTGTTTACGATTTCGGTTTGTCTGTCTGTCATCCATGCTCTAACTGCCGTAAATACAGAGGGTGTTTAGACATATTTAGAACGATTTTGAGACTGTGTATTGATGTTTAAAAACCATTTTAAACATTATAAATGAAAGCATGAGAATGAACTTTCTAATGCGTATTCATGTTACAAAGATGATGTTTAGAATCTTTCTAATAGTTCAGAGTTAAACATCGAGACTATTTTTTTAAATGTTCTGTGGGATATCGCTTTTACTGCTCAGTAAGTCTACATCGAAATTTCCATGATAGAAATGGCTTTTTAAAATATTCAGGGGTTTTAATTTCCATTCTTCTTGTAAAAGAACTTTAAATGAGAGACATTATTTTCGATGGAGAGTTTTATCTTGCAGTCCTTAACAGCAAAAATCAATTTTGTTTCATTTGAAGTAGCCGAATATCTCTAAAATAGGCTTTAAAGAATGAATGCGTACAGAGCATCATGCATTGAATCACGCGTATTCACGTTACATCTGGAGAAAACCTACCAAAACTCCAGACCGTTAAATCAACAGACGCGCGATGGGACCTTCACACTTCGGCCATCTACCATTTTCAGTGACATAACCGCTGTGCCATGATGAGGCAGTATGGCATTTATAATGATTGATATGTATATCTAGACAGTAGCGTAACCAGGAATATTTTTGAGGGGTCTTTCTTGGATTATAGGGGGGGGGGGGGGCTTCGCTTAGCGCATAATCTGCGGCTCTGCTTTAGAGCATTTTGTACCAACCCAAAATCCAGATTAGATCGATAGCGACAGTTTCTGCCAATACCGTGCCCAGAAAGAAATTTTGGGTGGAGTTTTCAAGTTTTATGTCTCAATGTGGCAGGTTTTTAATACCCTATTACAGATAGTAATACATGTTCCTGAAAGTTTCGGGGTGGGTTTGAACCTCCAAAACTCCCCCTTGGCTACGGTTTTGGTTCCTGCCAAGGGTGTTAATTTCTACCAGGACTCCCGAACAGTCCATTTCTACCTCATTCAGGAGCCGGACTCCCGAAAAGTTCATTTCTATATCATTCAGAAGCCAATAGATGGCAGCACGGACGAACGTAAGAGGGGGGGGGGGTCACTTCTTAATCTTGAAGCAAATACCAAGCGGAAGACCACAAGGCTTAGTTTTGCCACTCCCAGCCTTAGAGGCAATCAGGCTCCCAGCCTTAGAGGCCTCAGGCTTTTCAGAGGCTCCCAGCCTTACAGTCCAGCAACCACGACGTATTTAACGTGCCCAGCCGCCATTAGCGAGCCAGGCGGTCTTTGGTTGGTCCCAGAATCGAACTCGCAACCTTTCGGCTACGACGCCATTCCCAACTGGGCTACCGCAGCCCTTTCTTCTAGGGTTGCTGAGAACTCAAAAGCCAGTATGCAATACAGCTTATAAAAATCGATATATATATATATGTATCATTCGGGCGCTACGGGAAAGTTATGTCGTGGAACCAGTGGTAAGGTGAGGGTGTTGAGGTCTCCTAGCTGGCTCGGGACTTTGGATTAGAGCCGATATTGCGGGAATCGGACCGGATGGGTTGAGGCTGTAGAAGAGGCCGATCGTCGTTGGCGTTGGAGCGATCGTGAAAATCCTTGGGCCATAGCGACCGTCGATGGAAGAGATTGAGACGGACTCCAACTGCGGTTATATAATTTTATTTGATGATTCCATACATATTTGTTAGGCAGTTGCAGTCACTCAAAAATCTGCTCCTGATCTGTTGCAGGTCCTTATAAAAGCTTTGGACGTCATGTCACATGATCTCGAACGCGTTGCAACCATTGGCCAAAAGCTAAAACTGGGCAGCGGTTTTCCCAGGGTTTGTTGTGACTTTTAAGACGCCTATGTGGCTGGCTGCCGGGACCGTCTACAAAGTTACAAAGGAATTGCAAGGGATCGTGTATTAATTGCAGTTTTTGAACGCGGATTTCTTTGTTCCAACTGAATTAAACTGCGTAGTTCCAGAAATATGGGATTTTCATAGGCTTTTGACTTGTGATGTTACACACACACACACACACACACACACACATATATATATATATATATATATATATATATATATATTGGGGGGACTGGAGAAAGGAAAACCCCCTTATAATTTTGGCCGAAAAATGTTCGCAAATAAAAATGAATTCAAAAAAAAGAAAATTTTTTAAATATCATAAATCGAGTTTAAAATCTTTGCAGTTGGAAGAACAAGCATCACAAAAAATAAGTAAATATATTTGACTTCGGTCTGTAGCTGAACCTCAAATTTCTGAAATCAACGGGAGCTTTCAAATATACCGTGGGGATAGCTACTGAAAGTTTCAAAAATATCCATGAATACGTAATTTTCTTCATGTCTTACATTTACTCATTTCGGGGGTGGCTGCAGCCCCATAAGCCACCCCCCTGGCTACGCCCCTGTATCCAGAGGCTCTAAAGCCCTGGTTTCCAAGAGCGCATTGAGCGGCAAGCGCTCTTCTTCCGCTCTATACATTTAAGGTATAGTAATTACCTTAGGTTAATTGAAGTCTTCATAATAATTATGAAGACCTTCAATTATATGCATGTAATATTAAAATCCGAAATAATAATGTCAAAGGCAAAACATCTTTTTCTATTCTCTAAAAATATATTTAACTGCAAAGTAATAATAAAAACGAATGTTTGTTATTATTTATGCGATTGATGAAAGATTAAAAATATAAAAATATATTTTTTGTACTCTAAAAAAAATTATAAGGAATGTAATCATTTTGTAATCAAAGGGACTTCGTACACAAAATTAACGAAAACTATAAATATTCATTTCAATTTTTGTTTTAAAATGTTTTTTGATTCTTAGTGTTTTTTAGCTATACAAGTTTTAAGTGTTTTTTCAGCTGTACAATCATATTTTACTCTTTTTCTCTTAAATCAGCTATTATATTAAAAGAAAAAAAAAAAAAAACCTTGATACTAATAATATTTGTAGAATGGGGTATTTTGAAAGTAACATGAACATGAAAATATCTGGGCCCTACGTAGAGGTCTGCGCCGCACGGAAATTCGCGGCGGCGGCGTAACGGTAGTCTCTAACGGTAGTAAATGGTAGGGCTCCAGAATATGCGCATGCCGTTGTGGTACACTTTTAAAAAATATTGCTGCTGCAAAACTAAACAAAAGTTTTATCAAAATCGCGTAGGTTTATGTTATTTATATGCACATTCACAATACATTTAGTTATCAATATATGAATAATACGTTATTTGCTTTAAAGCATTTTTTTTCTCTCCATAACCTTCTCATGAACCATTCAAAACCTATAATGTTCTTTTGAGGTATAATGCAATGTTTAAACAGTTTAAAAAAAAAACCAAATTACGCCATTGACTCAAAAAATTTAAATTGTATCTTTACAAGTTACTAGCATTAAGAGGTATCCAGACCAAAATAAGCAACTGAAAGTTTTGGTACAGTCTTTTTTTCAGTTTTGAAGCGATTGTACGCGGTGGTATAAAATCAGCATTTTTCGACGGCGCGCCTCGGCGGCGGCGGCGTGGTACAAATGCCCAGCGGCGGCGGCGTGGCGGGGCGGCGCAGACCTCTAGTCCTACGTTAGTAAATGAAAATGTAAAAAAATTAAGTGACTTTAAAACTTTGATTATTTTTTGAATTTTCTAAAGAATATTAAATTAATAGTACTACAAAATAACTACACGATTAAAAACCCAAAAATATTTTTAATCTGTTGGATTTGATGGAATGATAAACATGTGCAGCTATTTTCAATATCTAAATATCAGTACTAATTATTACTATATTAATATTTTTATTGTGTTTGTTAATTTTTAAGATAATTGCAGAATTTTTGAAATAAATTTAAATTAAACAGTTAACATAAAATAATTCAATTGTATCAAAATCTTTTGTTTACTAGAAAATATCGTGTTTAATTGCATAATAGTTGCACCCCCGTTTTGAAGAAGAAAAAATCGTCGCAATATTTTCCTTGCATAAAAGTCGCAGTCGCGTATTTGACCTTCACTAGAAAATAGAAAATTATCAACTCTTCGAGTACTACAGCGCTACTAATATCTTCAGTGAAAGTGATTTATATATACTGTTATGTTATTTGATTTTTTTTTTGTCAAAATTTTCACAATTTGTAGATTTTATGTTTATAAAAATATTATCATAAAATGCCTTTATTTTGTGAGCAACTGACGAAAGGGCTGTATTTAATAAATAGCACACAATCTGGAAACATTTGGTAACTTAATAATTTTTCTATAATGCTTTTTTTTTTAATATGAGTGATGTTTTAGCATTAGAGTGTACAATATTGTGCAGTAGATTTCCCGCATAATAGTCGAGACTTTCACAATGAAAAATTGTCCCGCCCCCCCCTCCCCCCCCAAAAAAAAGCGACTATTACGCGAATGAAAACAGTAATCACTATGAACAATTGAGGATACAGAGGAAAGGCTAGGCCCCTCCACCTTTCTCCCCTTTAATCAGTCCTTTCGCGGTAAAAGTCTGGAACAGATTAACCGCGATAAACGAGGGCCGACTGAAGTCGCAATAACGTCTTCGAAAGGATGGGAGTTGAGATGATATCAAGTATACGTTCCATAGTAGTCAACAGTAGCGTAGCCAGGATTTGTTCTCGAGGGTGGGGCTGAGAACTCAAAAACTGAAAAACGATATAACAAAAATCATATAACGTATCTTCTTTTTTTTGGGGGGGGGGTGAGAATGGGCCCTCTTTTTTGCATGAAAATATTCGCATCTAAAAATGAATTAAAAAAAAAAGAAAAAGAAAAAAAAGAAATAAACAAAGAAACAAACAGAAAGAAAAAAAGACAAAAGGAAAAAGAAATTTATAGATCGAGTTCAAAATCTTTGCAGTTGGAAGAACATAATTAAAAAAAAAAAGTTTGGCATATGTCCGAAGACAGTGGCGTATGCAAACTTCCTCCAAAGGGGAGGTGGGTTTATAAACATAACTTTGTGTTAAAATGCGTAATATTTAAGCTAAAAATTGAAAATTTATGGACATTTTGTTAAAAATCAATCCCCTCCCTCTTTGCGTACGCCACTGTCCAAAGATGAACCTCAAATTTCTCAAGAAGGAGAACTTTCAAATTTATCTACAAATACGTATTTTTCTCAATATTACTTATTCCGGGAAGTGGCAGCAGCTCTCATGAGCCACCTCTGTCCTCTGTCCCTGGTAGTGAATGCGCCGGGACGTGTTGTATATAGTATAATCCATGGATGGGCAAACTACGGCCCGCCGGAAGGTTTTATCCGTCCCGTGGATGGAATTTTAATTTGTCGGTCGACGCAAATTGAAAGAATATGTATATTTATATATTATAAATCGATATTAAGAATCAGTGGCGCCGACTACGTGGGTGCTCCGGGGCTCAAGCACCCACTGAAAAAATTCTGTGGGTGCTCCGCACCCACAGAAATTTTAGTGCCAAGTCATAATTTGAAGTTCCCAGAAAGGGCTAGGAAAAGACGTTTATGTGGGTGCTTCGGGCTTGTAAAAAAAAATTACGTTGGATGCTGAGCACCAGCAATCGTCTGATAACCCCAACACAGTGATGTACACTCAAGGAGGGTTTCACCTCCCCCGCCCCAATTATGCCATTACGTAATATGAATATTTGTAAAGCATACGGAACTTTTTGCATTATTTCAGTACTAAAATGCTTTATTTGCTTATTAGTTGTGTGATATTTTAAAAGTTTAAAAGAAAATCTTTAATGAGGCCAAATGTATGTGGGTGCTTCGGCATGGACGTCCATATGAGTACTTTAAGACGAGGGGGGGAGGGGTTATTTCTGGCATTTGTAAGGTCATCGGCAATCGCGCTTTCAAACATTTTAGTACTGAAATAGTGAAAAAAAGGTTAGCTAATATAAAAATGTTCACTATACCGACGGCTAGAGGGAGGGACCCGAGCCCCCACCTACTTCCCTATATGAGCACCCATGTCCTTTATAATTTAGAAGCGCATAAGAAACTTCGATGAGACAATCACTGGCGTAACTATAGGGCGGTAGAACGGGCAAAAGCCACGGTCCCCCGGAAGGTGGGGAAGCCTTTCCCAAATAGAAAGCTAGAAAAAGTGAACTGCAACATGTTGGTTGAGATTCTGTACAATGAGGAAGGACCCTATCCAATGAATTCATTACGGGCCCTAACGGTATAGTCACGCCACTGATGACGACGAGTGCTTTGCTACTGCATAATTCGAAAATAAAATTTTAGTGAGGGACAGTTGTTTTTTTTTATGTAGTATGTCAGATCTTAAGCACCCACAGAAAAGTTTTTGTGGTTGCTAAATACTTGCATGTATTTAAAAGAAGTGCTTAATTTGCATGGGAGGGAGCACAGCTCCACTACTTCTTTTTTCTCGGGGAAATTTTACACTAAATTTAAATTTTTAATTACCATCGTAATTGTTTCTGTTGATATTAATTTTATTACATCGCAAACTAATACAGAGGTAACAAAAATTAACTTAATAATACCTTAAATTAGGTAATTAATTTTGTAAATTGCAATACAAAAAATCAGGGCTCTTGCACTTTTTTGGATAGAAATTAAACCCTGTTTAAAGGCAACTGAATGACAGCTACTTTCAGCTTATCGCTGTAGTTCGGGAAAAAAAAAACATGAAATTTTGGTACACAGATTAAAAAAAATTAATTATGTCAAATATTTCAAATTTTTAGGATGTATGTTTTAGAAACTGCACTATACACTGAAATAAACAATAAACCTGTATCATTTACGAAACTTTTAGAAAAAATTCTTAAAAATCGAAAATTTTAAAGAAGTGTTATTCTTTATTTCGGTATGTAGTGCAGCTTATAAAGAATCATCCTAAATTTTTAGAATCCTTGGTGCGATAGTCTACTTTAATTTGTGTATTAAGACCGTTATGCAGATTTTGTTTCTTCGGCATACACCCTTATGTGCCTCGGAACTGGAGTAATTATAATAAAATTCCAATAAGTAGTAACTTAGGACATACTCTAAAATTTTAAAAAGTGCATGGGGAAAAAAAGGGAATCCAAACAGGTAATATTTTTGTATACTTAAAATAATAATAATTATTATAATAGTTTCTCATAAGAGTACTAATTTAGAGGTGTATGGGGGTCATCTTAACTCAGACATTTTAGCACGAAAATAATACTTAGAAGCAGGGGCGTAGCCAGGGGGGGGATATCGGGATATATCCCCCCCCCGAAATTTTTGGATTAGTGATGAAATTCCGTCTATTTATACACATATAAGTTCATATCCCCCCCCCCCGAAATATTTTCCAGACGCATATCCCCCTCCGAAAAATTTTCCTGGCTACGCGCCTGCTTAGAAGTTCAGTATGCTGTAAAAATGTTTACTATACTGGGCGGGCTCAAATCTCAATCCCCCACTGCCACTTGCCTTCCTATCTGGCGCCCACGGAAACAATGTCTTTCTAAAATTCAAAGCTTTTTCACAATGCGACTCCCTACAGACCCACAGGCAATGCCTTTGCCCACTGTGCCCCCCCCCCCTTTCTGACCCACACAAACAGACCTCATCCCAGAATCCTCATTTTCCATGGGAAAATGCATGAATACAATGATACTATGTTAGCCCAAGAGTACCGGAAAACGGAGAATTTGAGACAAAGCCGCTGGCTACAATCAGAAGTTCACGCGGGAAAGATAACACAGGAGTTAGGTGAAAGACATTCCCATTATGGAAATGTTTTGAGATAGTTCTAATAATATTACTTCAGGATTCCGAAGTGAGTAGGTTTAATTGTTTTTATTGTAAATAGAGAACATCAAGATCTGTCTGTTTACAAGCACCTAATATACAACACTTTGTATGTCTCTGGAACAAAAAAAGATGCCCATTCATCAAAAAGTGTCGGCGCTTTGGTGTTAATTGAATGAGACTGAGGCGAGGCTTCTAAGGTATAAAGGTTTGTCACTTTCTTCTAAAGTCTCAATTTCCTTTTCTTATTTTTGAATGATTTTAGTGCTCAGTTATTTATTGAAAAGGATGGAACAGACTGTCGTCCACACTAACATTTCGAGATGCCTTCCGTTTCATTTTCTGCGAATATTTTGTTCAATTTTTGTTCTTGTTTAACAAAGCGGAATTAGGTACTATTTGCTGTGATCTAGCCCAATGCTGTTTTTGTAAAATTATACTGAAATCATGGTCGCATGAACACACATTACTGAAATGTATGTCTCTCGTAATTTTGCAAATTTGAACACATAATGGTAGAGGGTAAAATAGCTCTACTTCAGGAGGATGCTCAAAATCATGCCTGGATGTTATATGGCCTACAATTAAAAATACTTTTTGAATAATTATTAACTCTAAGATAAACAACTTTTTTTGTTCTGCTTTATTTTTCTGTTTGCATTTAAATAGTTACCAATCTTTTTTATGTGGTCCTACACACATTTCAACATAGAAAACGTTGCATTAATTCATTCTGAGGAAATTATCTAGTTTAATTTTAAAGGTATAATGTTTGTAATTTTTTTTAATTTGTTGGGGGAAAAAAAGAAAAGAAAATAGTTAAGGCTTAGCTGCAGCTGTTTACAGAGGTACAAAAATGTAAAAAAAAAAAAAAAAAAAAAAAAATACAGGAAATGAATGAGCTGAGAAACAATACTATGAATAACATTTTTTGAAAACTCTGGGGATTTCACACAGGGATGAGATAGATTAAACAAGAATAACATTGATCGTGAATTGTTACATTCGAAAACTGAATCACTTTTTATACAAAATTTCCATTTGCATGACAAGAAATTTGACCGATTGTGATATTATTGCTGCATGTTTTTTCCCCTCCCAATGCACTTTTCTTTTGCTTTGAAATTTATAATGATTAGTTAAAACCAATCAAAATTCTATAGCAAAAAGTGAAATAGTGTAATACACCTCTTTCGGGTCTGATTTATTACAAGGGCAAAGGGGGTGTGCGCCCAGGAATTCTCGAATTTTGACAGAGAATTTGCGTAAGGCAAACAAATTTAAGGTGACTCCAGCACAAGCAGATTTTTCTAAAAGAAGGGTATTTCATCAGAAATACTTCATTACTTTAAAAAGAATCTTGATTTTAACTGCTTTGCTGTTATCGTTACTAAGACACAAAACGGTGGAGACTTTCATTCTATGCTCAGCGTTGCTTCACCGTAGTACAGATAATCGGATACCAAAATTCACACTATTCATTTAAATTAAACTTTGAATGTCACCTTCAGCGCTGGGAAAAAACACGCAATTTTGGTATATAAATACAAAAAAGAAAACTAACTATCTCAAGCACTTCACAATTTTTAGAATGTAGGTTCACAAGCTCTACTAGACACCCGAATAAACGAAAATTTTTTGCCGAATGGCCACTCTTAGAAATATTTTGCTGTGCAGTTCCACATTTAAGATTTTTTTCTGAAAGTTTCATGAAAGTTTTCGCATTTATTGCAGTGTGTAGTGCAGCTTGTAAAGAATTATCCTGAATTTTTTTCGAATCCTTGGTGCAGTTAGTTTATTTTAATTTGTGTACCAAAACCGTGAGACAGATATCGTTTCTTCGATCTATACCCTCAGATATTGGATATTTTATGTGGAGCTAAAATGACTATTTGTATTACCCATTTCCCACTGGTAAAAATGTCAAATGATTGAGTTGTTACGAGCAAGGAAGCAAATAATTATAGGAAAAGATTGAAGGGTAGTTGGAAAAGATTCCATAAGGTTGGAAAGTGTATCGTTATTCATGAGTGTGCCGTATTTTCCTTCTTTGTTCCATAAAAACCCATCTTCGGAATCGAAATCTATCTTAAAATCACCTACTAAAACTATTTTACAATCTTAGCCAAGTACATTCCAACTGTACTCCCCCTTTAAAATAAATTGTCACGTTTTGGCACCAAACTTAGCGATCCTTTATCAAAAATTACAAACCACCTTGTGCGACTTTCAACATTTTGTTACCCCCCCCCCCCCACGGACTTTTAGGGCACCCACAGAAATATTGTAAAGTCGGCGCCTCTGTTAAGAATTATGAAGATGGCTTGAAAAAAGTGCACTTTTAGTTCGAACGCAGTTTTCAAGATTTCGGTGCCATTCAAACAGAATTGGATATTTTTACCATGCCTTTCAACGTAAATTGTGAAGCAGCGAGGTCCGATTTGCAGCTTGAATTAATTGAATTGCAATCTAACAATCATCTCAAGCAGTTGTTTCTAAATATGCCAAAGTTAGAGTTTTACAAATCATTATCGAAAGTAAGTTTCTCAAATTTAATATCTCACGCCCAGAAAATCAGTGCTATGTTTGCTTCATCTTATATATGTGAACAAGTGTTTTCAACTATGTACCTTAGAGAGAATTCTTTCAGAAGTAGACTATCAGATGAGCATTTAGCTTCGTTCCTTAGAATCAGTGCATCTCACTTCGAAGTCATCAATATAAGGAACTTTTGAAAATGAAATCGCAATTTTATTCATCTCATTAATATTTAAATTGTAATACTTGTATATTGTTTTTAAAATTTTAGAAAAATTTATCTTGGCCCGCCAAACTTTTTTTTTCTACTTTTGGCCCGCGACCGAAAAAGTTTACCCATCCCTGGTATAATCAATGCGTTTTGGCATTATTTTTCCTTTACTTTCATTTGATTTTACAATTCTGAAAGATCCGGATTGTTTGCTGTTTCTCGCTTCGTCCGTTTTCATTTTTAAAATGCTCACGGACACGGGGTACGGATCACAATCACAACTCCTCCAACGAGATTCACATTGAAGGAAGAAAGGAATAAATTCGGCGTCTTCTCTTCCACTACTATGATCGCGTCTGGTGAGGTGTCTGGATTTTCGAGACAGTCGTTTGCTGACAACCGTTGCCATGGGGATGAAGGGCTGTGAAATGCGTCGAACCAGAGAGAGGGAAAATTGAACTGGGCGGGAAATATTTCAGATTTCGATTTTCACACGCAGACAGCTACAGAGTCCGTGTTCCATACGTGTCTTGGTTAAAAGTACTATATTAATATCACTGGAGCAAAGCCCGGGGATCCAAATTTTAAAGATGAGGCGATCGAAGTTTGAGTGAGAACATAGCAAGGGCGGCTCCAGTGAGGGGGCCATGGCCCCCTCCGAAATTTTGTTTTACAACTTTAGATTCGCATACTTCACGATTTCACACTTTCAATTTGCATTTTGAACAATTTATAGACCTAAGTAAAAAGTTCGATGGCCCCCTCCGAGAATTCAGTCTATAGCCGCCATTGGAACATAGGCGTAGCGTTGAAGGGGGTGTGACACGTTCCTCCTCAATTTTATTTTGAAAATCCATAAACTTCTGCCACCGTAACTATGTTTAAAAAATATTTTACTGGCCAAAAACTAAACTAGTTCTCCGTATTGAATCCGAAACAACTGTGAGTGATACATACTAAGTGGCGGCTCGTCCTTAACCCTTTAACGCGATGTCTTCCCGCTCTGTGAACACCAAACTCTGACGTTTTGACTGTTGCCAGTCACGAAGAATAGATTGGATTTCTATAAAAATAGTTGCGGGTGACATAGCGCCACGACAATCCTTTACATTTTAGCACGTAATTTCTCGTAAAAAAAATGGTTACGATTACTTTTAACAGCACTGACATCTGCTGAAAAATGGAAGAATGCGAGAACAGTTGCATAGATTGCCCAATGCTGAAAAAAAGGCAGCCGTTGCAATCGCTCGACTTAACTACCAGCAAGAGGGCGGACGATCCCGGATTTTGACGCAGCCCGGCTGTGCGCGCACAGCCAGCTGCGTCAAAAAAGCGTCTCTAGATCTGTGGCACGCGATGAACGTTTCGATCGTCCGTCATCTTGCTGGTAGTTAAGTCGAGCGATGGCAACGGCTGCCCTTTTTTCAGCATTGGGAAAGGGTTGCGTCTCAAAGGGTTAAAGGCCAGAGGGGCCTGGCCCCACCATCCATGAAAATCTCTTCTTATTATGTAGCTCACTTCTTTTAATAAATTACCTCCATTTAAAAAAATGCACGCATTTTATTCTATTTTAATACCCCCCCCCCAAAAAAAAAAAAAAAACAAACTATAAGTTTTTTTTCCTATCTAAAGTCGCGGTTTCCAACCTTTCAACGTCGTGCCCCTAACAAAGGCTAGCTTTCGCTGGTATCCCCCCCCCCCCGTCACATTTTTCAGCATACATTCAGTTTCTTATCCTTCAACAATGGCCTGTTTTACAAAATAACGTTATCAATAAAGTTCGAATGAACATTTTAAGCGAAAATGGGTAAAAATAAGAATGTACAAGATAATTTTTAAAAACATACATTATCACTTGTTCTTTGTCTAGTTTTCTCGCGGCCCCTCTGAAACGTTCTGTGCCCCACCGACTCGGAAACGCTGATCTAAAGCATGCAAGGGTCATGGGCTTCTCTGTCCCGAACTTGATATGTCTTTCTCCATTTTAAGGAGTTGGCATACTTGGCATTGAACACAAAAGCCAAATGAACACAGCATTCACTTGGCTTCAAAACGGTTATAGAGGTGCTGTCTTCTGGGCACAGATATTCGGCCTTGCCATGGTGTTCTTCACG
>JAWZYV010001533.1:0-16851 GCA_038373885.1 Cheiracanthium punctorium
TACTTATCCGTAATCTTCTAGTCTTTTTTATGTTTATATATTTATAATTTAAGTATACATATAATAACACAAAAAGAATACCTAGGGGTTTTACTTCTAAAACTGCACACGAAGAAAACTTCCGTCCTCGTAATGTTCATATTCCAAAACATAAATTTTTATTTCAAATACTCACAACTTCTATAAAAACTTTCTCCTCCTTTGATCTTAGTATTTGAGAAGATCATAAAACAAACGGAATTCAGAAATGCCACTGAATTAAAAGGATTCTACAAAATTGACACTTCTTTCCAAAATAAAGATAAAAGCTATTTCTAAAATACTGCTGCCTGGAAAAGCTCATACTTTAGGAAGGAAAAAAAGAATTTTGTGTTTTATGAAAAATATACGCAGAACCTGTATAATTAAGCTCACTGCAGTTCTGAGTCTTTAATCAAGCAGATGGAACCTCTTAAGTACTTCGCAAATAGACATTTACACTACATTTATTTATTTTATTTGTTTTTCATACACATCAATTATCGTGAAAAATAAGCTTAAATAAATAAATACAAGTGCAAGCTGTATTTTGAGTTTTAGTTTACTCGGACCAAAACTATTTTGAGCTATGTCCTCTTGTTATTCTACACCCCCTGCCTTATAGGTTAAATGTATTGATGTCTCTTAACTAGAATACACCATCATATATTGGCTGCATCATATATGGCTCTTTTGGCTGCATCTTTAAAATAACTATAAATGCTGCATTCACTGTTTTCAATACAGAGCATTATTTCGTAATCCTTAGTAGCACATATGATTCCGTTTTGATAGAAATAGACGAGCATCTCTAAAATGCGCTTTATAGAATGACTACCCGACCATAGAGCATAATGAATTGGAATACTTTGGATGCTCCTACAAAAGAACTGTAAATGCTGCATACTCTATTTTCCATTGGGTGCGAGGTACGGTACAGGCGAATGGACTTTTCAGCCTTGATGAAAAGTCTTTAGATTCTCATGTCTGGTGTTTTTTTTTAATAATTGCTTAACCTTTAAATAGTCCTCCGATCGAGGCAACCCTCCACCCCCAACCTCGGTGAAGATGCCCCTCGTGAAATTTTTTGCTATAACACAAAACACACCCACGAAAACTTTCACAACGAACTTGTTGCTGATATTCCTGACTGTTATACCTTTTTTTTTTTCATTTACCTTATAAATAAAATAGATAAATAATTATTAGCTCTTATGCGTTTAACCTATTTTTACATATTATCATCAATTTTAAATAATAAAAAATATTGGTTTTATTGTTGCGCGCTTTGTCTGTGAGATTGTCCTGTCTGATATGCGTGACTTACAACTAGGGATGTAACGGATATCCAGCAAACATACTGAATCGCGCCAATAATGCCGGATAATTGTCATAGGCCGATACTACAAATATTCCGGCACTACATCCAGCCTAAAATTATATATACTGAGAAATAATATAAATAAACATGTTCATGAATAAATTCTAAGAACGCAATAATAAGAAATGGGAAAAACAACAAAGTTATGAAAAATATTTTAGATTTCAATACTTCGTATAATGTGTTTTTATCATATATAGAAAAAGGAGGCGGTCGGTAAGTATTCTATCCTTTTTTAATTTTGGTGAAAATTATTACTGGAGGAAATTATTGAGCAGAAACACTGTTTTTCAATCTTTGTAAGAATTTGGTTACATTCCCTCCCCTCGTCCACCCCCTTTCCCAAAAATTGACCCTTCTTAACAGAATAGTGTACTTGCTGTAGTACTGCTAGCTGTAAGAAAATGTTTTCCCTTAATTTGATAAACAAAGAAAATGGTTGCATAGATTTCCAACGTTGAATGGAGATGTCTTTCTTTCAAGAACTGATTTTGTAAGATATTTATCTAAACTCTTGAAGGAAAACATCCATGATATTGTTATTTGTATCTGTTTTAATTGCAGTAGAACAGTGCTTCATTTCGTGGAAATAATTTCCAAAAAAGATTTCTGATTTTTGAATAAAAATTATTAGACACTAATGAGAAAATTTAAAGAAAAATAAATAACTGAATGATCTACGAAAACTAGTGAAAATGAAAAAGAAAAAAATCTGATGTGTCCAACACATGACTTCCTTGCACGTCTATTAATTCAAAAATGTTTTTTACGCACTTCCTCTAAACTTATTTGTTTGAAAGAGATAAAATATCAATAATAGTAAGGTATAGCGATTTCTAGCCAAATATTTCGATATCGCCAAGTTGAGTTCAATTTGAAAGATTTCCTTCTGACACTTTATTTGGCGATATTTCACCAAAAGCCGACAAACTTGAGATAGTTTGCGAGATTTTGGGGATAGCCAAAGTAGTCATTGACCACTGACTTTCAATGAATTGAATGCATCCATACACCTTAATGTATTTAAAGTCATTTGGCTCACCCTGTAAATAAATTCCTAGTCGATTGCTGTCAAAAAAGATATTGAAAACAGTTAGATATTATAATATAGTTCTAAATACAAAAGTTCAAAATTCTACGGGTTAAAGTTTTAGAGTTATACAAAATACGAAATAATTTTTGGCGCCAAATTTGGCGATATTTCGGCGAAACTCGTCAATGTCGACGACATTTGGCGAGATTTTAAGCATGGACCAACAATGACAGATTATCGCCAAATTTGGCGATATTTCGCCAAAACTCGCCAAGAACGATGACAAATGGCGATACTTTGGGCATGGACCAAATGACTGACTATCGCCAAATTTGGCGACATTTCGGCAAAACTCGCCAAGGTCGAGGACAGACGGCGAGATTTTGGGCATGTACCAAACAATGACTGACTACAATTGTATTATATTGAAGATTTCCATAGACATTAAAGTACTGAAATTCTTTTTGGTGGTCCTGTAAAGAAACTCCAGTAGATTGGAACCAAAAATCGAGATGCACAACTAGATGTTACAACAATCTTACATATGAAATTTCATAATAGTTTTTGAGATTTGAGAGTTAAATATGCACACACGTACACCAAAAGTCGCCAAGCTTGGCGACTTTTGGCATAGTTCTTGAGGGAGGCACGTGACCGTGGTCGGACCATTACCTAACTTATGTGGTAGGACGGTATTGTGCTTGAAATGGATGAATGCCCCTAAAATTGCCATTGACCGTAATGTATTGGAAATCTTTTGAGTGTTCCTGTAGCAGAACTGTAAATGATAAAGACACTTTTTTTAATGGAGAAATTCATTTTCTAACTCTTTACAGCATATATCACTCCTGAGTCGTTTGAAATAGCCCAAAACCTCTAAAAAACGCTTTGATGAATGTCGGCCCATAGAGCGTAATGTATTTCGAATCTTTTAGGCGGTTCTGTAGATAAACTGTCCAGTCGAATGGAACCGAAAGGGGAGGTGCACAACTAGATGTTACAACAATCCTAAATATAAAGTTTCAACATTCTACGCCTAATAGTTTTTGAGATATGCGAGTTTAATGAATTTCGGCCCATTGAGCGTAATGTATTTCGAATGTTTTGGGCGGTCCTGTAGATAAACTATCCAGTCGAATGGAACCAATAGGGGAGGTGCACAACAAGATGTTACAACTATCCAAAATATGAAGTTTCGACATTCTACGCCTAATAGTTTTTGAGTTAGGCGAGTTTAATGAATTTCGGCCCATAGAGCGTAATGTATTTCGAATCTTTTGGGCGGTCCTGTACATAAACTATACATTCGATTGCGACCAAAAGGGGAGGTGCACAACTAGATCATAGAACAATCCTAAATATCAAATCTCAACATTCTACGACCAATAGTTTTTGAGATATGCGAGTTACATACATACGTACGTACGTACGTACAGACGGCATGGAAAAACTGACCACAATAGACTCGCCGCTGGTCAAAATGAGTTGCAGACGCGTTAATATGATTGTGCATGCTAGCCTACGATAAGATGCATCGAAAAAATTCTTAAAATTCAATTTAGAGGTAGTCAAAATCGGTTTTTTTTGTCGAAATTTGGCCCCCAAAATTTTTCGGGATCACATTACTTCCTTATACTACGTACAAGGAAGTAAAAAGCATACTGTTGCCGGATATCCGGTTGAATGTTTGGCCGGATATTCGGTATCCGCTATGCGGCCAAAATTGGCATCGGTTGCATCACTACTTACATCATACGAATTTCGCAAGGTTTGAAAGCAAAAATCGGTCATCAAAACAAAATACTTCAACAAAATATGTAGTTAAGTATAAATGCCAAGGAAATTTTCATTCATTTCCCTCAAACGCACAAATTTCATTTTATCATGCCATCTCAAGAGAAAGATTTTTCTTTTCTTTCTATTTCTTTCTTTTTAAGGACATTCTTTTTTTCGAAATAAATTTATTTAAAAAACATTAATTTATTAGATTGTCTAGACATATGAATGTATTATTCATGAATTCTTTTACGCATCTTCAAACTAAAAACCCTTAATCAGGAATAGAAATGAATAAATAAAATAAAATAAATGCAAATTTAAATACACCAAGTTATTTAAAAGGCTAGAATAACTGCGGTGTTCAATATTGAATCTGTCAATCAGAAATGCATTTTCAAAGAGTTTATGCAATTTTTAAGATAATATCTCGAACTATATACGTAAAACAAAGAAAATACCGACGATGTCATTTACTATGTATTACACGGATAGATTCTTATCTGTATTAAATTTAGGAAATATATATCTTACTTTAATAACATGCGAGAACCGAAAAAGGATCTTTGTTCTTGAACGATGCACGCTATTCAAAATCGCTCCCTGATAAAAATTCGCGCAGTATTAATTTAATCTCCTCTCGAATTTATGCATAAAATATATTCATAGGAAATTGGCCTTTAAATTTTGCAAGTCTTGGAACATGCCCTCTTCAATAATACATTTTCCCTCGTTTATTCCGGGGACACATTTAACGGTAAAAAGAGAATACATTAAACTCTAGTTAAGCAAATAAATTCTGGAGCAAGAATTTGTGAAGCTTAAACATATACAGCATGCGTCGCGTCTCTTTAAAGTTTAATTTTGAAAAGCCTTTCGCGAAAGACCCTTTGTTTATCTCGCACAATTGCATAAAAAATGCATGGAACGCGTGTAATTTTTAAATAAAATATCCTAAATGTTATTCTATATTTTTATTTTTATTTTTTTCACTTTTTTTGAGAGAGAGAGAGGACTTGGAACTTCGAGAGAGGACTCCGTTTTAATTTGAGAAATCTACATTAGCTGAGAAAAACCAATAGAAGCGAAAAAGCATTTTTATTATTTGTAAATGACGCGTGTAGCGTTGCCAGGCGTCCAGATAAAGCCGGACATAATTAGGCTTTTTGATTGAGTGTCCGGCCAAACTTAACGGTGTCCGGCTTTTGTTAGGCTTTTTACTGGTGACTTTGGCTGATTAGTAATAAAGTATTTGAACTGATTTGGCATTCGATGTTATTTATATTTCATTAGAATTTAACAAGATTCATGGTAATAATCAAAAAAGCTTGATTTTACGTACAATTTTTTTGTTGTACCTATTAATACTGAGACAAAATCCTCAATATTGCAGGCTGTCCGGCTTTTTTACCCAAATGTCCGGCCAAACTGGCTGGTCTGTCCGGCTATTTGGTTTGGCGACCTGGCAACCCTAGACGCGTGCATCCAAAAGAATATTTTTCACTCTTTCCACTGAAGCTAAAAAGCGTTACACATTTACGTTTGTCCGTAATTTATAAATGAAGTTTGTCCAGTTTTCATTAAATATAAGCACAAAAATCGGGAGGAAGTCCGTAAGAGCTTGTTAACAAGTTTTTGACGATTCATGGTCAAAATGATCTCTTTTTTTTTAAGACTGAAGTACTTATACCCTCATCTAAAAGCAAAACATATTATGAAATAGCAATTTTAAAAAATTATTTTTCTCTTTTATATATAACTTGGAAGTAAATTATGAATGGAAATTTTGCTATTGATTATTTTGGAGAATTTCAAACGGTCAAAACGCACCGTCATGACATACAAGATATTAAAAAGTGTACCAACCAAGAGTTGGTAAAAAAATTAATTAGTAAAAATTAATTAATAGTAAAAAAATTGATTTAGATTAAGAGAATTTCTTTTATAAAATAACTCCTTTAATAATTTAGCTAAATAATAAGACAGTTTCACATTTTGTCATAGGTCATTCCTAGTGCACCGATGTCTTATGAAAAATTCGATTTCTATTGGTTTATGCATAGCCTTGATGGGCATAAGTCACCTGAAAATAAAAAATTTTTTATTGTAGTCCTTCTGCAGTCACGTGGTTTGAAACTGCTCTTTAGAAAAACTGGTGTCACTTGAAAAAAAACAAAAATGTCCTGACAGCGACATCAATACAATTTATGTTTTAAAACTGTAGCATACATTTATTCTGACTTTATTTTGTTCTTAAAAACACATTACGTAAGAGGATTTCTTTTATTTTTTTCAACAATTCGTACAATTCGATAGCTTTCCTTTTATAAAAAAAAAGACCTTCAGAACACCTTGGCAGCAAGAGGCTGTTTGATTTAATAAGTAGAATATATAACCTTATAACTCAATTTGTGGAATTTATTTTTCATTTATTTATCATTTGCATGCCAGAGTAACTGTACTCACTAACAAAACATGAATAGTACTTGTAATTGCTCCAACAAAATTTGTACACGTAGATATCCACAGAAATCAGATGGAAATAATTACCCCAATAGTGGTTCCCTAGATTTTTACACATTTGTGATTTGTTCGGGTAATTATGATCACCCCTTTAAGTTTTAAGGAAACAAGCCTTCAAAAAAAGTCAAACCTTTAAAGCATTGCTTATTAAGCATATCACATTTAAATAAAGCTTGCCTGTCTAAATAAAATAATACATTTTATGAGAATAATTAATATCTGAAAATATCATAAAAAGCTGTTTTTCTCTCGCAAAAAAGACACGCGAAAAAAAAAAAAAACATACCAATAATAATTTTTCTAAAATATTAATCCCGTTCTTATTATACTTCAAATCGGCAGAAAGGGATGGCTACATTTTCTCTAAAATTTTGACATTAAAATGCCTCTAAAGTAAGTTTTGTCTTTCAAAAGTTATTTTTTCTGCCGACTACTTCCCGGAATCGGTTATTTTATTGTATGTGAGAGAGAGCTCTAAACCTGAATATATGGATACTAGAAAGTTTTAAAAAATCAGCATACGCATTTTTCTGGCTTTTAGCTATTTTATAGTACATATTTTACTTTAAATCGCAAAATTAAAATTCTATTTCACATTGTTTAATGTTATTTTTATATGCAGTCCTTTCTTCTTGAGTTTTTCGATAATTTTTCTGTTGAAGATTTCGTGCATTACTTTACAACTTTCGCCAGCCTTTAAATCAGCTGATCAGCACTCCTTATTTGTACAAATTTAAAAATGTATTATTATTTTTTTTATTCTACAATTCAGGGGCGTAGCCAGAAATTTTTCATGGGGGTGAGGGTTACGACTACTGCAACTCACATATATGCATACATGTGTGTGATAAAGGAGTGAAGAATATACATTTTGTATGCCAAAAATTCCTCATGGGAGGGGAGGTTATGACTCCCTAAACCCCCCTTGGCTTCGTCCCTGCTACAATTACACGATTACTTTTATTTGCTATGGTTTGAACTTGTTAGTAAACCACAGGATGCACGTAAGGCACCGTATTTCAAAACTCTCTAGCTCCGAATGTAGTCACCAAAAAATATTGAAATTTTGTGCATCAGTGACAAATACATGGAACTTTCATTCACAACTTAATAAAAAAGTTTCAAGCATAACTACCAGAAGGCATATTTTCTCGAAAGCCTATAGTAAAAATGCGCATTTTTACTACAGGTACATTTACGTGTACATTTTTTTCTCCCGAATAGAATCTGATTCTGCAACAAGGCTAAATGCATATTTTAAACAGGATGTCCGAAAAGTATGTCTATACTTCATAAATAATTAAAAATAAATAAACAAGGATTTTCACTTACTATGTTCCATAAAGAAAAGGACAAAGTTTCTCTTTAATGAAATGCAAACTAATGGATAAACTAAGTCTAATAACATGGCCGCCAATATCTCCAGACCTAACAACACCTTTGGACTTCTTTTGGGGATACGTAAAAATAATTGAACAAATATTAACAAAAAATAAACCCTCAAAAGAACGGGTATTTAAACGATAAACACACACGAAAGTCACTTATCATACTAAATCCGAGCTTGTATCGAAAAAATTTCAATCTTCATCAGTACCGATCGACCATTCACAGACTCTGATTTGAGTCTGTGAACTGAGTGGATTAAATGAATTGAGTCTGTGAATGGACGATCACTACGGATGGAGATCGAAATTTTTCGATCGAAACACGTGTACGACATGACAAGTAACTTTTATATGTGTTATTTTAGAAAATTTTAATTATTTTGTCTCCAATTCGTGAACTTTCGTAAAACTTTGAAATAACGCAATAATAAAATGTTACACTGTATTAAAAGTATACCATCTAATGACAGTATTTGGATTTTTTCTTCTCATTTTTTTTTTTAGCTCTTTGAAAAAGACTTTATTAAGTGATGAACAAAATTTCACAATTTTCTGCCAGCCTGCTTCGGTTGTATATACCATATAAAATACTGTAAAATATTAAAATTTAAAGGTATCTTCGGATGTAAGTCTGTAGAGGGGCGGCAATAACCGACGGCTAAAAGAGAAAATTTACAATCACTCCGATTGTAAATATCTTGTATCATTCCTTGAGCTTCGTGCTTCCATTTTAATTAACTTTTCTTTTTTGCTGCACAAGAAACTATCGAAATTAATCTGCAATTGTAAATTACAGCAAAAAAAAAGTTTTTGTATTTGAATAAAATGTTCTATGCGTGATGATTTTGACACTAAAAATGTTGTGAAATGATCCATATAAAGTGGTAATTAAAGCTGTACATCTGTATTATACTATTCTTCATTAAAAAATTCCTAAAAGCTTTTTATCAAGCCGTCAAATAACATTTTTAGTAGTACCTTAATGAAAAGAAGAGACATGATATCAGTTTTTAAAAATTATTTTTATTTGCTTTTAATAAAACAATATATTTCAGCAACGTCAAGTTCTTTGTGGGGAATGCAATCCCGATCCCGCACAAATGTTTGCGCGACTAGTCCCGCGGGATTGACACTGACAAAAAAAATTTTTTTAATTACAGTTGCACGCTGCTTTTCCAGTCAACAAACCGAAAAATTTTGCATATTTATGTCTCTCATCTAACTATAAACGAATCAATAATTACAAATTTTAATTTAAAGTTTTATTTTTTTAAATCATCTTCCAATGAGAGTCTGAACCGAGCATCTAAATCTAAACATTGCAATATAAATTTTTCGTAAAGTTCCCATTCTCCAAATGAACTGAAATATTTTATACTATTTATCTCTTAGCGAACAGTCACGAATTAATTATAAAAAGTTTTTATTTTAGTTTTTAATTTTTTTATAATTCACACTTTTAATTATTTTACTAAAATTAAATCTAGACTAGGAAATGGTTCATTGGATTTGTTCGATTTTGTACGTTATTTTTTCAGCAACTAAGAAAATAACGTAAGTATGTTAACATATCTATAAATTGTACATTCCTCATTTTTAGCAACTAACATAAGACATAACTTAGTATATTATTCTGAATATCATGATTATAATTTTCATATTTCTAAGTTATTGTATTAATTATCTCATAAGATTAATTATTATTATTAAAGTTAAACTTCATAGTGCTTAAAATCTTACTTTTTTCTACTTTTCTCTGTTGAAATGAAGTCCTAACTAAATAAAATGTCAATCCTGCGGGATTGCGGGATCCCGCGGGATCAATGAATCTCAATCCCGAAATCCCGCAGGACGAAAAACAGTGCGGGATTGCATTTCCTAGTTCTGTGCCAATATGCGCATATAACGTTGAATGAAAAATTTTATTTGAAAATAATACTTGCAATGACATGCATATTTTTTCTAAAGAAAATCTAACATTAAAAAATGTTGCTTTTTAAATATGAATATTTTCTTCTTAGGAGTCGTGCATAGTGCTTAAAGTAAGGATCTCCATTCCTCCTTTATATCAAACTACTTCAAAAATGCGCTTCAGTTTTTCGAGAAGAGTTTCTTTAGCAAGTTCTTTCAGAAATATTCAGCTTCATTTATAAGAGGGTTTCATTCAAGCAAAAAGAATGAAAATATGCTTACCGTAAAAACCGGATATATGTATGTTTCTTTTTCCAATTTTTTTTTCTTTTGGACAATTTACGATTAACATTTACCTTCAAAACTAATATTTATGCTAAGTTCTGTATATGTGACATATTATTAAATTCATTTCACTTTTAAATGTAAAGATGTAAACTAAGCCCGTCTTTTTAGAAATTGTCTCTCTTAACGCTTTGAGGCGCAACCCTTTCCCAATGCTGAAAAAAGGGCAGCCGTTGCTGTGCCCGGCACAGCCACCTGCGTCAAAAAAGGGCTTCTAGATCTGTAGCACGCGATGAACGTTTCGATCGTCCGCCATCTTGCTGGTAGTTAAGTCGAGCGATGCCAACGGCAACCCTTTTTCAGCATTGGGCGATCTATCCAGCTGTTCTCGCGTTCTTCCATTTTTCAGCAGATGCAGTGCTGTTAAAAATATTCATGACCATTTTTTACGGGAAATGACGTGCTAAAAAATAAAGGATTCTCGTGGAGATATGTCACGCGCAACTATTTTTATAGAAATCAAATCTGTTCTTCGTGACTGGCAACAGTCAAAACGTCAGAGTTTGGTGATCCCAGAGCGGGAACACTGCGCGTTAAAGGGTTAAAGAATTAGTGATGCAACGGATGTCAGTTTCGCCGGATATCCGGTTATCCGGCAGCAGTATGTTTTCTTCTTTTTCTGTTTTATTTTCACTAGTTTTCTTATATTATTCAGCTATTACTTTTTCTGTAAATTTTCTCATTAGTTCCCAATTATTTAATTCAAAAATCAGAAATCTTTTGGGATTGTTTCGATGTAATGAGTACCAGCTTTACTGCAATTAAAGTTGATATATGCTAAAGCTGAATACATGCATAAAGCTGAAGTACTTAATTTTCACCCCACATTTTCTATAAATGCTAAAAAAAAAATTCTAAAAAGTATTGAAAACAAAATATTTTCACAAAACATTGTTTTTTCTCTGCAATAAATCGTTTTATTATTACAGTTTTTAGAATTTATTCATTCATTATATTTATTAATGTTTGTTCTTAGTACCTAATTTTAGGCCGGGTGTACTGCCGGATTTGTAATATCCGGCTACTAACAATTATCCGGCATATTGGCGCGGATATCCATTGCATCCCTATAAAGAATCAACCCGCTGTTTTGAAAAGCAATAGAAATAACTAGATCACAAAATGGTTATACCTTTTTTCCATTTATTAGGTGAAAATCTGTGTTACCATATTATTCAGAAAGTTTAACAGAATTTGAAGACTTGTAAATATTGTCTTACAAACAACTAGATAGTTTCATTTTTTTTAAAGAAAAGGTTTATCAGTCCTCTTTTTTTTTTTTTCACTGTTTTCTAGCAAATCGTGACAAACGGTATTTACAGAATAAAAAACCCTTTTAAAATACTCTAAAAGAACTTTAAAACACATAAATTTTTCTTTTTTCCCTTTTCTTTCCACTAAAAATGTAATGCAAAGAAAGAGAAATAATGTATTTTTTCACATTACCATAACCCTTTAAAAAGGAATTCAAACGTTTTTGGAGTTTAAGGAAACTTTCAGAGAAAAGAAAAGCATGTCAAATACAAAACTATTTAATATATATATATATATATATATATATAAATAATGTTTTTGGAAAAAGGTTAGAAATTTAAAAAAATGATTTTTCTTTCTTTTTTTGCAGGGGGGGGGGGGGGGATTTAAACTATTCTTCAAAAAGTCGAGTACAAACAAGAGGAGAAAAATTCTAATTGAAAAAATAACATAAGATTAAAAAAAAACAAAAAAAATTTTATTTTCATTACGGAATTATTCTTTACGCATTTTTTGTTTCTTTTTTATGGTTACTGAATTTTAATATCTTTCTTCTCCATAAATCAAACTATAAACATTCGTAATTTATTTCAGCTACTGTGTGCACTTGCAGATAATCTGAGACGAAACTAACAACAATGGTAAATTTTACCAAATGCATTGATTATAAAACATTTCAACAGCTTATCTGTTTTATTTGTGCATATACAACTTCAGGAAGATTAAGTAAACCGAATAAAATAGTGTATCTCAGTCACGCAAATCAGAGCATAATGAATACCAATAATTTAGCAAGCTTTTGTACTGAAGCTATAAGGATATGTAGCATTCTTAGTAGGAAAATTTACGAAAAGTGTATGACATTGCTTAATTACACATCACTTTTCAATCTCATTCAAGCAGAACAACTTTTTTTTATGTTTATGTCTTTTTTGCAGTTACATAATTATTTTATTGAACAATTTGATACAAGTTCCAGTGACAGATGCGGCCATGCAAAAGTTCCTCTGTCTGTCTGTGTCAGCCTTTATAGTAATTCTTTGAGGTCTTGTCACATGACCCGAGCACATTGCAATAATTGGTCGATCCCAAATCTGGGCAGCGGCTTTCCAAGGATTCTTATGACTTTTAAGACGCCAAATTGACTGGGGCGCCGGGACCGTTTATAAGATTACAAAGGAATTGCAAGGAACTGTGTAGTAGTTACGGAATTAAGAAGTTTTAAGTTTTTAGATCGCGAATTTCTTTTGTTCTCAACTACGCAGTTTAAACGTTTTAGAAATTTGGGATTTCAGCAGACTTTTGATTTAGTATGTTATATATATATATATATATATATATATATATTGTTCTAATTATGCACGGATTAACAAAGGTTTTGCTCAAATTAGGAAGACACTTTTATTCTATCTATTTTTATTAAAGTGGAGTGTAGAAGTATAATGTTCATATAAAGTGTAACCTTGCCTTTCTCCTTCGAATTTTCTGTGATATTGTAAAAAGACATTAATTAAAAGAAAAGCGTGGTATGATGCAGAAACAAAGCTCACATTTAAGAAAGTATTCTCAAGATTTTCTGATAATATAAGAAATGCAACTATGGATAAAACGTGACCTTGCGATAACATAAAATAACGAAAAAAAATGTCGAAAAAGGGACAATACATGAAATATTTTTTTTAAAGAATACTCGAATTTTTTTCAGCAAAAGCTGTACTGTGCTTAGTCAGCGTTTAAAATTTGTTCCAATTTCAGTCTATATAACTGTACATGTATTCGATCAGACATTAAATATCTAAGAAAACATAAACTGGGGCTGACTGACTGATGTATTGTTCTTAAAGTAGTACAGAAACTGAGGCTTCATGTATTTTTTTTTATTTCAGTAAGTGGTTTAAAACCTGAAATTTACAGAAAGACTTTTTTGAATTCTTGTCTTTGATAAAAAAAAAAAAAATTAAGCAACTTCATATCCTTTTGGAAGATGGCATAAAATTCCAAAACAAATTGTTTGTCATCTTACCCAGCGGGTTACTTCGATGGAGAAAGACTAGGAATACATTAACACATAAAGGTTTATTTTCAAAACTGCAAAGAAACTGACACAGGTAACACTGCAAAAATATTTTCAAATCTTATATAATTAAACAAAAACTAATTTAGATACAGAAATAAGAAAAACCACATATAATAATGTTCATAAACAAAAACCGCATTACCGTAAACGTACACATTATATTGGATGAAAATATCGATTTTTCATATTTTCTGAAATATTAAAATTACATCTCTCAGCTTTCCAAAACCGTTTAAATTTTAAATCTATCTTACTTAGAACCGAAGTTACAGCTATTTAAAATCTGCTCAAACACTAGACTTCTGTATGTGTTTAATGATTAGTTTTGCCTTTTCTGAAAATAAAATTTCACACTTTTCGGTTAAACACAAAACATCATAAAATAAAAAAATGACCCATTAACTGTCTAGCAATTTAAAATGTACCTTAGAAGTTAAAAATTTAAAAATTTCTGAAAAAAAGCCTAACATTATTTGTCTTTCGCTTCATAATGATCCCAGCCGGATCAATGATCGTCTGTCCAAGATTTGTACCTCATTCGTTCTTCGTCATTTTCGATTTAAAGTTGTTCAACGGTATCCGAGCTTATCGTAAATCTCTATACATAAAGGAAGATGTCCTGACTTACTGGCTCATCAACTTCCAACCAAATCTATTACAGATATAGACTTGAAATTTTAATAGGTTATTTCATTTGCGCCCAAGGCGTCATTTAAGAAGGAGATTTTTAAAAACTCTCACCCAAACGAGTTTGGCTTGCTAAAACCTTATTTTCAAATTTTCCTTCATATTTCGAAGGAAAATAAAGATAACCATAAAATTCTTGCATTAAATTGCAACGAACACAAAGACAAAGGAATCTTTTTCAGGGATTTTTTAAAAATCGGCTCCAATAAGACGTACTTGAGGAAAAGTGTTTTTTCGCGTATATTTGTTATCGTGAAAGAAAGAAAAAAAATGTATCGTTATGTTCTTGCTTTTAAGTATAATATAAACAGGTTTACCTGCCCCATGCAGTTCGCTCCGGTGATTTTGTTAAAAGTAGGCTATAATCGCAATAATGCACCATCCAACAGCTTCAGATTCTTTTAAGTTAAAAGGGCCATTGGCAGATTCAGAGGGAAAGGCACGAACTAAGCATATTCTATAGAAGATGATTTATTTTGCGTATTCAAATTAATTTATAAGAAAATGGAGACGAGATAATTTGATGCATCGTCTAAATTTTTTCTTGATCCGCCATTGAAAAGAACTAATTGTTACAAATTTGGGAGGATGCCATCATAGCGTACTAAGGTTTTTAATGGGGCATCTTTGTTTAAAAAAAGAAAAACAGACTTATTAAACTTGGACGTTAAAATATGCCGTAGTTGTGGGTTATAGCAGAAATCGAAATTCATTCGCCAAACATCCGAGAAATTTCGTCATGATGTTGGTAATGAAATTCCGCAGAAACATTTGTATTCTCTGGAAATTGTCCGAAAGGATTACTGTATAAAGCATTTCAATGGTCCTATTTAAAGATAACTCTTTTAAATTTGAAGTGTAAGTGACGTCATTTTGGAGTCCCGTATAAAAAATTTCATAGTTAAATGTTGAAGTCTTTGACAATAGAATTACATAACGAGAAACAAGCTCTTTGTAGTGGATTTACCCCTCCGAATGCAAGTGACTCTTTACAAGTGACTATTCATTCTCTTGATTTCAGACCGTAACAGTACAAATTGAACATTCAAAAAATTCAATAAATGAATTAAATTAATAAATTAAATTAATTAAAATCCATTGATTAGTTCTGCCCTAACTTAATGTTAAATTTATGCTTATTAAAAAATCAAATAAATATAGGCAGAAAGAGAAAATCCAATTTTGGATTATATTTGATAAGATCTAAATGAGATTATGAAATTCCACTCAAATTCAGTTGACAGATGAGGGAAGGGTTGTTTTTCCGTCCAAAAAAATCAGAAAATAAACAAAAAAAAATATTTTAAAAAATTAACTTACTCGGGTAAAGCTAATTCAGTTCCTCGAAAGATTCTGCTGAGTTATAAAAACTTTAAATTGCTGCACTGAAAAGAAAATATGCAAGAAACTACTGCTAAATTTTTAGCTACAGGCAGATTCATTTGCATGAAACATCGATTTAAAATTCCGTCGACGCGGTTTACTCAGTGGAGATGTTCTTGATTACCGCTGTATGCATGACTTTTGAAAAATATTTAAAAGATAGTAATTATACCGTCCAGTGAAGTGATTGATTTTAATGATCTCCTAAATAATATTAATTTAAAAAAACTTATTTAATATGCTCTATAACTTCAGTGCATAATCTAAATAATAAAAATCCATTTCCTAACGCTTCCGGGATCGACTCATCGCTCTCGGTGCACCTGCCATCTGCGGCCACGTTGAAATTATGATAAAAACGACATTTTTATCTCTTACTAAAAGCAAAAACTTTTCGTACAGTTCGAAAGATCTCTAAAAAATCAACCTTTTTTTTAAACTCGCAGCTACTTTTCACTCTAAATATCTAACGAGATATCACGCCTTAAAAGTAAACAAAAAAAGTAAACAGAGAAGCGAAGCAAAAGATTCATTCCTTGATTCTTTGAAAAAAAACACGGAACATAATCTCCCGCGTAGATCGATTAATTTTGTTTGCACAACCAAGACGAAACTGGATAACTGTACTTCACCTGGATGACCATACTACACCTTGATCGCAACCGTAGGTTACGATCAAGTTTAGCCTTGGCACAACACTTAAACATTTATTCGTAGGAATTATTTTTTAGAAATTGGCAACGTAAACGTATATCCTTATTGTTTTTCGAAGTCGCGTATTTTTTTATCATTGCTCTCACCGGAGTGTTTTTAAATGCGAACGGCGTGATATTTGTGAAATCATATTTTAAAAGTGTTTGAGTGTTTTAGATTGTTTATTTTGTTTTTCTTGTAAGCGCTTATTTTGAATTCGTTTAACAGGATGGATTTTGATTTCAACGTTGTTGCCTTTGTTGTATCCAACGTTGTTGGGGCTGGGCATCAAATTGTACGCTGAAGTTCAATTTTAAACTAAGTATCAAACTGTAAGCTAAGTAAAGGCTCTGTTCGCATTGCAGCAGGAAGACTGGTTTTT
>JAWZYV010001534.1:0-24754 GCA_038373885.1 Cheiracanthium punctorium
ATAAACGTTTCGATCGTCCGCCATCTTGCTGGTAGTTAAGTCGAGCGATGGCAATGGCTGCCCTTTTTTCAGCATTGGGAAAGGGTTGCGTCTCAAAGGGTTAAGGTAGTATTTGTGCTTATGAATTTTTTTTTAAAGTTACATAATATGTCTATTAATATTAATTAGTCCATAGTGCATAGGGTGAAGAAGCGTTATTCATTTTTCCGAGTGTTTAACATTATTGATTTGTTTTTTAAGCTGTTCAAAAATACTGTGACATCTATCTATTTTTAAAAGGACTGTTTATAAAATATATCTGTAAATTAACGGAAAAACGACTGTCAGCAAAGTTGACAGAAATGGTCTGTTCTGTTTACTATTGTTCATTTTTCTGGGAGGTAACTTTCCGCTTTACTAAAGCTGCTAAATAAAATGTCATTTTGCTATTTCTAAGATCGAACCCTCAACCTACTGAGTGAGCGATTTGCTGCTCTGATCAACTAGATGCTATTTCACTCGCGCGAGCTCGGCCGAACGTTAAAGTGAAGATTATTTTAGTCTCACAATGGGACTTGGGGAAAAGGAATTCTTTCCATCCATTTACAATTTCGAATTCGTGACAAAGTGTGTCCAGTCATTATTAACATAGTCAAATTATTGGATTGGCAAGAAATTAATTTTTCAGTTTCACAAATTATGTAAGTAGTAAAAAACATTTACTCTTTAGTTATTTGATATATCGGCTTAGATTTCTTTACAGATATGCTGACAAACACTGGAAAAGAAATGTACTGGCTGCTAAAAATATCTAAAAATTACACCTTTACTGGTTTTCCGTTCCCTATTCGAAAAAAAAAAACCCCAGAAATTATTTTCTAGCCATTCCTACATTTATGAATGGGATTTTAAACACCCTTGGTTATGAAAGAGAATTCTTTATTAAAAAAGTAAAAAATTATAGTTTAATATTTCATTACTCATAAGAGTGCGTTTGGTGTCAATATTTTTTTCATCTAAAATGTCTACAGAAATCCATACAACGCTTACGAAATAAATGCAAACGCGAAAATTTACCGTTTTCACATAAAATTTCTGAAAGCTGCAATCATTTTTCTTTTAACGGAAGTTTATCAACTCTTAGAGAAAACGGTCATTTTCCCGAAAATGAAGGCTAAAATTACCCTGAATTTTCAGACTGAAACGGAGTTGATCGTCCCACCACCTCTGAATCTGCCACCGGCTCTAAATTCGGGAACCTGTTTGCGTTAGAAAAATAGAGCTAACCAACCTTAAACTTCAGCATATGTGGGGGAAAAAAAAAGGAAAACAGCCTTTTTAAAAAGGACCAACAGATAGTACATAACCGAGTCCACCTGCACAGTGCACAGGCAAGCGCATCTCCCTCACTGACGGGGCGCATTTATTAGCGACAACAGGGACCTCGCCTCCCGGATAGATCTCACACCTTCATCAGGAACACAAAAAAGTCTCTGTGCCTATCTCTCTATATCTGCAAAAGTTTCATGCCCGATGAATCCGGCGCAGTAATTTTAAAATTCGCGCAAAAGGGGTTGGGGGGACGGGGAGCCTAGCCTTTGATGCTCGCTCTTGCCGCCTGAAAATAGAGACACCTGGGATGTGCAGGTTTGATTGAATTAGTATCGAAACCGATGGGTTTTTAGTTATAGGGGGATGGTTTGATATCAGAAAGTATGAGAGGGAATGGGATCTAATTCGTGTGCATGTTCAGGAAAAACAGGTCTGTAAAAAATAGAATTTTTGAAAAGAACATTGTTTGTGGGCGCATGAAAACTATACAAAACAAACGAGGGCAGTCCGGCACTGGCCCAGTCTGTGTTAAACTAAGGTTCTTTTCAGAGCACCAAAAATGGAATAGCACCGGTTTTAGGCAGTATTTTAATAAAAGAAAATTACTTAAACAATAATAGTAGAATTTACCTCTTTAAATTTACGTACAAGTACACTTTCCATTTCCTGCTTGAAGAAGTTATCCAAAGTCATCTGCTCTGATTTCTTTCTCGTAACTTGCTTTCTAGCAAACATCAGTGAGCGAAAATTAATTATTATTTTTTTTTTCGGCCGGCATTTGTCGATTAGGCAATGTCCACTACAACTGCCCGAAGGTACTGCGGCCATTATATTATGGGGGCATCCAGTCGGCGTGACCCCCTATGAAGGAATGGACAAGTTAACATCCATGACCAAGCCGAGATTCGAGCCCGGATCCAAAACGTGATAGAGTGGCTCTTAAGACACTACACCACCTGGGGGGAGAGTGAAAATTAATTAATTGTGTGTGTGTGCATGATTGGAGTTGCATTTTTTCAAATGTAGTGCATGTTTTTTTTTTTTTTTTTTTTGAGTAAATAAATAAAGCAAAAATGTAAAAACAGACCCCCTCCCCCCAAAAAAGAAAAAGAAAAATGGGAGACAGATAAAGCTCGATTTCTCCAAATGCGCTATAATGAGGGGGATACTGTACCTGATGAGTTACGTGAAGAAGCATTATAATTTGTTTCGGATGTGTTCAACATTATTGGTCTGTTTTTAAGGGTGTTCCACCTGAAGAGCGATCACCGTACAGGACTTTAGAACAGCTTTAAAACCAACCAAAAATGTTAAACACTCGAAAAAATGAATCCTGCTTCTTCATCCAAATGCATTGTGCGCTAATGCTAATAGTCAAGCTGCATGTCTCTTGCAACTTCCAGAAAAAGCTGATTAGCACAAAAACGGTCTTGATAAATGGGCTGAGGAGTTACTTGTCTAGGAAAATACTGCAAAGTGCCGCATGTTTAGAATTTTTCCCTGACTGCTTCATTCAGTAACAAAATGAAAAAAAATATTTTCCTAGATTACAGCGCAACGTGCGCGTAAACGTGACGCCTGTGTCAATTTGTTGTACGATGTTCGTAGTGATTGGCTTATCAGCGTCATTACGTGCTGATTACGTGCAGCGTCATTACGTGCGCACTTGTGCTGTGCTATTTTACAGCAACATGTGTGGTAAAATTACAGGTATTTCTTACACTCTAGCTTATGTAGATTTCTATTTTAGGGACGGGGTTGAGGGAATTCGGTATTTTAAATATTATTGTTACTAGAATTAATCTAAATGTTTTAAAATATCTGTTTTTAATAATTGCTCCACATTTTTGGAGGGGGGGGGTGGCCCTCCCTTTAAATACGCTCATGGCTTCGAAACTCCTATTGGTTCATTGTTTCTCACAGTTCCCAGTACAACGCGTAAAGAGGTATTCTAAAATTTTCCGAGTCTTTAGCACAATCCAGTTCTTTAAAAAGCTGCTCAAAAATTGCATGATTTCCAAAAAGAACATCCTTAAAGTTGGTCAAAAGTCCGGTGAGTCTACATCTCTCTCTCTCTCTCTTTTTTTTTTTTTTTCAAGGAACAGAACAGCTTACCCTTGCTTTAGCGTACTTGACAACGTATACCCTTTCCTAAATGATGTCTCGGGTCATTTCAGAATAAAAGTCAAACTGTCTCAATATAACACCCCTTTTTCCCGTATGAGTGCGTAACAGGAAACTGCTATTAACTCCCAGAAACGTGTGCGCGTCCGCATATGCGCAAAAGGACAAAAAGAAAAAGTCTAAAAAAATAAATAAATAAAGGATTTCTGAAGTCATAACCATCTACCCTAAGCACTCCATTCTGTCCCAACAAAAGTGTTTTTCGATCTCCCCGCGCTTTCTTCCTCTCTCTTCTCCGTGTGTACATTTTTTCACACGGATTGAGTCGTCACATGCTCGTGTGTGTGTGTAGTAGTAGTAATAATAATAATAATATACGGGCATTATGTGCAGTGACTGCCTTTAAACGCTGCGATGTTGTTATTACATTGACGCGATCCCTTTGTGCCTCTTACAGATGGTCGGCGCAGAACAAAGGTACAGTGGGGGAGATATTTTTTTTTGCGACGGGAAAAGTCTGTGGATAAAAACGCACGGTGGTATTAATATTGTGTAATGGGGATGGCATGCCGATGATTTTTCAGGAAAATATTCAGGAGGTATAACTACCGTCTGAGCAGTGTTGTAGTCCTAAGAAAAAATGGGGGGACGCTCATTTTGGACGAAATTTAACCTAAACTTATCGGATTCATTAAATGTAATTATTCCTTAAACAACCAACAAAACTAATTAAACCATCATTTTTTATTAATTAATTAAAAGAAATTCATTGTTAAATTATTGATTACTTATTAATAATCTAAACTAGGTCTTTTTGATCAACCGTGTAAGCTACTTAATTTGTTGTTGCGAACATGTATATTGGATTTGTGTGCTTGGCTCGAAGCTCTCTTATAAATCCTCGTAGATGAACAGCACAAGAAGTGGGGGTGGCCTCCGTGGGGGTCTTTATAAGGGGTCCTAACCCGTATTCACCCTAAGTTTTGGAGGAAACGACGGAAAACTCCGAACTGTTACGGACGCGAGTTACGGAAGCTACTTAATTTTTTTCCATTTCCATTTGTCAACAATCCAGTGTTGTTGTTGTTATTGTGAACACGTATAGCGGATTTGTGTGCTTGGCTCGAAACCCGCTTATAAATCCTCGTCAGAAAGGCAACACAAGAAGGGGGTGCCCTCCGTGGGGGTCTTTCTAAGGGATCCTAACCCGAAGATAACCCCGAACGGTTAGGTCGACGGACGAGCAATGGGACACGAACCCGGGACCTTCACACTTCGCCCGTCTACCATTTCCAGCAACATAACTATTGTGCCATGGTGAGGCAGCAATCCAATGTCAAAGTGACAGATTTTCTTTCGGATTGATACGTGACTATTCGCTACCCCGATTTTTGTCACTTTTTCGACCATTCGGAAAGGCATTTTTGACCAAGAGTGCGTTCGGGAAGATAATAATCTGTTCTATTCTTATGGATATCTTTTTACTACTGAAGCGTTTCAGAAACCCTTACAATCCTATTTGTAAAGTCTATTCAAACAGTAAAAAGTTTCCTTTTGATTTTTATACCGATGCACTTGCTCTCTCGCGCGAACAAAACGAAAATTTTAATTTCTTCACAGAATTAAAAAAAAAAAAAACCCCACCCCTTGTAAATGAGCGTCCCCCTGAGAATAAAAAGTCGGGGGGACGTATGGGCTGAAGTGAAAAAGTAGGGGGACGGCGTCCCCCTTCGACTACACCACTGCGTCTGAGATTCAATACGCAAACGACGTCTGAACGCCCATGGATATTGATATTCCTTGACTTTACGGGCAGAGAGATTCAAAACGATACTATGATGTTTTATTGTCCTTAAGGCTGTTCTTTTTGGAAATCATGCAGCTTTTGAACCGCTTAAAAAAAAAAAAAAAACTGAATTGAGCAAGAGACTTGGAAAAATTTAGAATGACTCATTCTCATTACAAGATGTACTGCAAACTGTTACAAACAAGGAATCAATGAGAGTTACGTAACACTCAGAAAAAATTGCTAAACGTACGAAATTTTGCAATATTTCCACAAACAGGTAACACTTTTGAAGTCAAATTTTGCAGAGGGGGCCAAGTCAAGTATCCTGCCCTAGAAAGATACGATATTGTAGTGTTGAACACCTCCTACGTTATACCAATATGCAAATCATAACAGTAAGGGGAAGGGGCATGGCCCTTCTCTGCCCGCCCATAGATATGGGCGGCCATGAACTCTTGTGCTTATGAATTTTCCTCAAAATTGCAGGAGACTTACAGGTTGGCTGTTAATATTAGTTTATAGTGCAGCTAGTAAAGAAGTATTATTAATTTCTTCGAGGGTATAACATCATTTAATTTGTTGTTGTCGTAACATATGGCTTTGTTGGAAACTAAACCGTTACAATAAGAATCTCACACAAAGAAAACATAACAAGCAGTACAAAGAAACCAAACAAAAAAGACAAAGTCGACATTAAGTTGAACGTACACACCACAAAAAGTCAAAGGGGGGAGAGAGTGGAAAAGGGGGGCAGGCACTACATTTTAGTCCATGAGACTTCTAGCTTCCCAATGCAATTGTGAGATTTCTATTTGGCGTTGAGCGTCCTCATTCAGTCCTGGACACTTCAAAAGATGCTCTGAATTCATAGCTCCAGTGCTACAAATTGGGCAAGTGCTCGAGGCGAGGACAACTATCCTATTTAACCCTTTAACGCTCAGTGTTCCCGCTCTGGGAATACCAAACTCTGACGTTCTGACTGCTGCCAGTCACGAAGAATAGATTGGATTTCCATAAAAATAGTTGCGGGTGACATAGCTCCACGAGAATCCTTTACTTTTCAGCACGTCATGTCCCGTAAAAAAATGGTCACGATTATTTTTAACAGCAATGACATCTGCTGAAAAGTGGAAGAATGCGAGAACAGCTAGATAGATTGCCCAATGCTGGAAAAAGGGCATCCGTTGCCATCGCTCGACTTAACTACCAGCAAAATGGAGGACGATCGAAACGTTCATCGCGTGCCGCAGATCTAGAGACCCTTTTTTGACGACAGCTGGCTGTGCGGCACAGCCGTCTGCGTCAAAAAAGGGTCTCTAGATCTTTCGCACGCGATGAACGTTTCGATCGTCCTCCATCTTGCTGGTAGTTCAGTCGAGCGTTGTCAACGGCTGTCCTTTTTCCACCATTGGGAAAGGGTTGCGCCTCAAAGGGTTAAGTGTTCCGCAAGACAATCGTGCCCGGTTCTCAATCTGAAACTGGCAACCGCTTCTTTACGTGGTCAAAGGTCAAAGATTTTCCAGCTGTCTTGAATGTTGTGTCCCTTTTTGTCTTGAAATTTAGCTATGTGTTTGCCTTTCAGTTTCTTAAAGATGTCTCTGTGAACTTATTTCTTGAGAAATACTGGTGGAACGTGTTTCTCGTTCTTAAAACTGTTCAAAAAAGACCTGTGACTCCTATCGCTTTTCAAAAGAGCCCCCTTAAAGCTGTTTTATTTAAAAAGCGGTAGGCGTCAAAGGACTTTTGAACTGCTTTATATAAACAAACAGATGATGTGAAAAACTTCTGCAATAACTGCACTGTGCTCTTACATTAACAGTGAACCTATATTTCTTATATAATTTCCTGAGAAAAGGTGATGGGCGTTACACAATTTTTGAACAGCTTTGAAACAAACGAATGATGTAAAATGCCTGATAAAGTTAAAACTCTTTCCCCAAATTCCCCACGCCTTGTATTAAGAGTGAACCTGTATTTCTCATACAACATTCAGAAAAAAAATCATAAGCATGAAAATTGCTTTCAAAAATGTGCCAAGGAGTTATCCGTTTAGGGAAATATTGCAAAATACCGTATGTTCATCATATTTTCCTGGGTGTTACAGGCTCACTCTTTATATGTGATTATAATAGTTAACAGCTAGTAAAGATACATTCTATAGTTGTTCTGCAATAATTGCATTGTGCTCTTACATTAACAGCGAACCTATATTTACATTCGTTAACGCAGATGGATTGTTTGAAATGCCGTTCAGAAGCTGCATGATTTCTTAAAACAACAACCTTAAGCACAAAAAATTGCCTTCAAAAATGGACCGAAGCTTATCTTTTAGGGAAGCATTGCAAAATTCCGTAAGGTTTTTTTTTTTTTTTCTTTTCTTTTTCTTTTTTAAGTTTCATAACACTTACAGGTTTAGTGTTCGTATTTGTGCATAGGACAGCTTATAAAGTGGAAGCCTATATTTTTTCGATTTATATCCAGATAAGACTCTTTAAAAAGTTTTTCAAAGGTTGCAGGATTTCGCAAACATGTCTATAAACTACTCCCATGAATATTTTCTTGAATATATATAGGCATAGAGATTCAAAAGGATGGTTCGATATGTATCTACGACGTGACTGCCAACAAAACATGATGGCATTCTAATGCACACTCATTTCTTGTGCTGAGTTTAACAGCTAAGGATCTTTTAAGAATAACAACCCACATAGGTACCCTCTGAGAGACTGTTCTCAAAAGACGGCTTAGTTATGAGAAAGCAGAAAACCAGACTCATCCACGAATCGGCTAAAAGTCTCTTATAAATTAATTCGCGGATAGAAGCTGGGATATGCTTTAATTCTTAATTTTAACCAATATCTTAGTTTATTTAATTTTTATAATTAGTTTTATATTAACATGTTTTAATTTTGATCATAAGTAAAATCGTTATAAATCCTCACCCCTAATCTGACAAACTTCAAAGAGATTTATGGTATATTTAGTGGAGGTGTCAGAACAATTTGAAAATTGCAAACACCTGTCCTCATTCACCAGTTACTAATCATTTTAAAAAGTTGTTGAAGTGGTGGTAAAAATTTCGACTATTTCCTTTTATCTTATAAATAAAAATGAAATTCTGTTTGTTTGTTTGTTTGTTTGTGGATTTGATTCGTATACAAATCCACAAAAATGGACCTATCGGCCTGAAATTTAGCACAGATATGTAAAATAATATAGAATAAATCGTAGTCCACTTTAAAACTTTGAAAGTCCACCCGTTCTCGGAATTTAAGAGATTTTTTATGCTCTCCACGCAAAAAGCTTTCCGTAATTGTAACCCCTGTAGTGAAAAAAGTGTGTAATAAGGATCGTGGTTGCCATGTGTGGCGATTTTGCCGAATAAAATGTTTTAAATTCTGAAAGTAAAAATAAAAGAATAATAATGATTTTTTTTGTTAGTTTATATTCGTAAGGTTATTTTTTTTAAAATTATAATATCGTGTGCATGGGAAATTACAGCAGGAATGAAATGTTTTATACGCAAAACAATAAGAATTGAAGATTTCCGAGACTAATGTGTAAAATTTTTTAGTTTGGCGAAAAAATAAAGTGGCTGAAATATCGATTTTGAGTAAGTGAGTTCTAGCGGTTTGCACAGTTTTCGGCTTGGCGCAATTTATTG
The DNA here is from genome assembly GCA_038373885.1 of Cheiracanthium punctorium. Classification (NCBI taxonomy): domain Eukaryota; kingdom Metazoa; phylum Arthropoda; class Arachnida; order Araneae; family Cheiracanthiidae; genus Cheiracanthium; species Cheiracanthium punctorium. The sequence continues at coordinate 8,889 of JAWZYV010001534.1, forward strand.
AGAGCTTAAGGAAATAGATTTTTGAAAATAAGTGCAAAGGTTTTATTAGAATACAGCGTTAAATTTTAATGATCCGTGAAGAAATAATGCAGTTATTAAGGGATTTCAAGCGATCTAACTTCAGAATTCTCGCCAATTGAGTACATTGATTTAAGTTGGGGGAAATTCCGCCAAATTTCAGAAAATTGAAATCTTCTCATTTAGTACATCGGAGTAACGATGAATAAAACACATTATAGTTGATAATTTTAAAAAATTCGGCTGTATTAAGGGATTCCACTTTTCAAATAAATGCGTGCTTTACTCTTTGGCGTTCGAACCATTTCCCATATTGATTGCTGCTAAGTCAATGCTTCGAATGATTCCCTAAAAAAACTCTTGCAAAATGGCGTATGTTGGCACTTTGGCGAGGCTTAGATTTGAAACTGGATTTTATTTGAGACTGGTATATATAATAACACTGGTTATAGATAAAGATGAATGTTGGTATGTGTTTATGAGGTTGAAAAACTCCAGCACCGTTGAGCACCGTTGCACCATGAAATTTGGTTCACCTAAGTCTTTTATGATGGAGAAGGTTTTTATGCTATCCGTTTTCCTTAACTTGTCCCTTGGTGCCGCAGCACAACATCGAATTCTATTCCGTTTAGCCGTTTGCTATGCGAATATCGTCCAACCGATTTCGATGAAATTTGGTACACGCGAATATTAGAACACGGAGAATATTTTTCACTATACATTTTGCTGTAACTTGCCGCTAAATGGCGCTGCAACGCATCAACTTCTATACCGTTCGACCGCTTGGCATAAAAATTTTTATACTTACACATTTGAGCACGAAGAATATATTCTAACTGCTTTCCTTTTGATGTTACTCACTACTAGATGACACTGCAATGCATTATTATTTTAACTCGCCACTAGATGACGCTGCAGCAGGCCAAATTCTTGACCATTCAAACGGTCGCTATGAAAATCAGTATACATAGCTATTTGACCAATGAGAATATTTTGGCGTTATCCATTTTGCTATAACTCGCCACTTGACGGCGCTGTAGCAAATCATTACTTTAATTAACCACTAGATGGCCCTGCAGTGTATCACTTCTTGACTGTGCAAATGATCGCTATGAAAATAGATATACATAGATATTTGAACACGGTCGCTATGAAAATCAGTATACATAGCTATTTGACCAATGAGAATATTTTGGCGTTATCCATTTTCCTATAACTCGCCACTTGACGGCGCTGTAGCAAATCATTACTTTAATTAACCACTAGATAGCCCTGCCAGTGTATCACTTCTTGACTGTGCAAATGATCGCTATGAAAATAGATATACATAGATATTTGAACACGGGGAAGAGTTTGGCGCTATCCATTTTCCTATAACTTACCACTAGATGTCGCGTCAACACATGAACTTCAGGACTGTCCAGCCGATAGTCATGAAAATTCGTATACATCGATATCTGAATGCGAAGAATATTTTCGCTGTATCCGTTTTGCTAAAACTCGCCACTAGATTGCGCTACGCCGCATGGCCTTCTGCACCGTACAAACGATTGCCTCGCAATTCGGTATGCATGATTATTGAACACAATATAACGCGATATCCATTTTGCTATATCTGTTTATTACAATGAATAGTAATCACCACAAATCGTAATATCAAAAAGTCCATTCATTCCCGTGCGAAGAACGGGTACTTCAGCTAGTTAAATATAAATTCTCAAATACAAACTTTGAATCTTAATAGAATTACAGTGAAATATATGAATGTTTTCAGAATAAGGTAAAAACAACAACAACAATGATTTAAAATTATCCAATATTTCATTTTTACATAATCAAAGTTTCGTTCTGAAACTTTGATTATGTAAAGTCAGTTTTCTCCATAGAAAAGCATTGAGGTGATGGTTTGCCCGGAGAAAGTAGAGAAGCCCCTTAAATCAGGTGCATGCTAGTTTGCTTCACGAGTATAACTGAGTAGTGAAAGTGAAAGCACTTTTACAGGCAAAGAAGATTTTTTTTTTCAATTCAACATCATCATACATTTAGAATACTGATTATTGCCATACGATAAAAATATCACACGACAGGGAATTTTCAAAGGACCGAAATCCGAATTCGTTATTCTGAGCAAGTGGCGCACACAAGGGAGGGGCCATGAGTCTGAACCCTTCCCACAAGAGTTATCAACATAACTTCTGCTAAATATCTTGAAATTTTTGACATTTTCATATACGTTATAATACTTAATACGTTATAATCAAGTTCTTATAACTATCAAGTCTGACAAATTTCACCTTATCTAATTTTTAGCAGTTAAGAATCTCTGAATATGAATAAATAAATAAAACCATAATTTAAAATCATTACTCTGTATTAGTGACACAGGAAATACAACAGTCGCAAAACAGTTGTAAAGTTTTGTCTCGTATTGCAAAAATCCAATACCTAATGATAAAAAAGTCTATCTCGTCTGGCATAAAAGCTGTAAATCTGTATCTCACTTCTTTTCGCGTCTATCCCTAGCTAGTACATTGAAGTGCGGTTTTTTTTTTTTTTTTTTTTTTTTTTTTTTTAACAAACCTTATGCTTTAAATTTTTCTTTTACGCAGCCATTAAATTTGGCGCTCAAGTGCTGTACACCATCTTGTACCCTTTACTAAGATCGGTCGGTGGTAGTTGATGTCAAAGCTTTCAGAGCCCCCCAAGAGAAAATCTTGCCTCTGAGAAATTCTCGTTAAAGTGAAATTCCACTATTACTTTAGTTAAAATCTCTTTACAACGAGTTCAGGTGAACGAACTAGATATTTCTATTAAAAGATACAATTGCAATAAAAATTCAGTCAAAAAAGCTTAGAAGTAAAACTGAATTTTTAGAAAAAAAGAAATTCGGTTAAAAAAAAGACCCCTCGCCTCTTTTAAAAAGAATTTTTTTTTCTACTATTCAGAAAATTTAGGAAGATGAAATTTATATTAAAAAGTAAATAGTCCAAGAGTTTGACAAGAGGGTCATTAATGTCGAAATTGGAAGTTAGGATTTTAACCTCCTCACACAATATAGAAAATTTTATGAATGTTCAATAAATCTATGACATTCATTTCTGAGTACTTTTTTACCTTTTCTCTCCTTTGGATGATTTTTCCCGGAGATTTTTCGGATTTTGTGTGTTTAAATAAGTGGAAATTACGTTCAAGAAAAAGAATTTCAGAAAAAGTAATCATCTTTATTATTGTTGTAGTTGTTGTTTTTAAAATTCACTTAAAAATAAAGAAATTTGTGGATCTTTAAGTTCTTAATACCTCTGAAAGCTGGACACATCTGCGGCTTTCTCAAAAAGTATCCAATTTAAAGGGATCTGCAACATGTGCAATGCATCTAAATAGTTACAAAACATCCAGGAAAATATCTAACATAACAATATTTTTTCGGTATTTCCCTAAACATATATCGCTTGAACCATTTTCTAAGGCGAGTTTTCTGTTAAAGATTTTTTTTTTTTTTTTTTTTTTTTTTAAATATTGCATGGTACATATATAGGTTTATTTTTAATATAAATATTTAGCGCATTTGGTGTAGAAGAATTATTAATTTTTTCGAACTTTTTACATAAGCGGTTTGTTTTAAAGCTGTTAAAAAGTCGCGTGGTGCTTATATTAGGTTGTAACGAAAGTTTCCCTACACTACAAATATCGTCTGCAAACAGTTCCCGTTGGTGTGTTTGCTCAAATTTTGTCAAACAATATTTGTCATTTGAAAGAAAGATACTTGCTTTAGAACACTGTGTTGTTAAAAAATATCATTATCATTAAGTACAAGGTGTCTGAAATGGAACTATCACGTTACTAGATTAGAACCATCATTTACTTCCAGTTTTGTTGCAAAAAGTACTACAGAATGTCAAAGAATTATGTGTGTAATTTATATTCTACTGTTGTATCCTATGGCACTGTGAAGGTTTGGTATACTGAAAGTTAAAAAACGGGGTCTGTGACATTCAAAGAGCAGAGCTCTCTGGCCGGCCTACTGATGTGGATGAGGGCCACCTGCGAGAACTTGTGCAAGAAGATCAGTATTTAGCCACTTTAGAGCTAGCTAAAGAGTTAGATATTAATGTCATGCCCTTTAGCCATGCTATATCTCACATAAACTTCATGTACAAGATCAATCGCTGGGTGCCGCATGAGCTGATTCAAGCACAATGGGGGTGAACTTTCGTTACAACCTGATAGTAGTTCTTTTTAAAAGGAACAGCCTTAAAATTTTCGATGATTTTGATGATCTAAATTTACTTTAATTATTCTGAAAGCGTAATTAAGCTCCCCCCTCAAATAAATAGCAGACCAACATAGCATTCTCTTGTAAGTAGGCCCGTTGGATATTTGCCTCTGAAATCTCCATGGGAATAAAATCCCCTGCTATACATGGACCTTAAAATATGTTTTCTCGCATACCTCGGCTCCTATGGCATAAGTGAGACATCAACCACGGTAAACATCGCCGCCCTCTCACAAAAGCGCCTTCTTTTTAAAAGACGTCCATTGACCATTCTTGCGGTCAGCATCCTAAGTCTGAGGCATCGATGCGCATCCATCTTCTCTCGGGGCGTCTTTCATACATACAGATATTTTTTTTTTTATATATAATGTTTCGGGGGCTCGGGCCCCCGTCATCCATCACAGTGGGGTGGAGGTTATTTGGACTGGAGTTGTCAATGCTGCGATTTGCTGCCAGGGCTGACTTTTCAAAAGGGAGGTCCCCCCCCCTCTTTAGAGAGTTGACGTAGCGTGGGCCCCCATTGAAAAAAAAAAAGTTCATTTGGGGGGAAGGGGCGAGAGGGGGGGGGAGGTGGCTCCCGTGATTTATACACGCAAATGCGATTATGGGAGTTTGTATTGTGCACATATTATTTTGAAGCAGTTGAGTGGACTATAGCAGAAATCGCAACAACGGAATTTTATACATAAGGGAGAGGGGACCGGGATGTAAAAGTCACAATGGGGGGAGGGAAGTGCCAAATATTACACATCCTGCGCAATAACTGCATTGATTCGTCTGAATACGCAAATATTGATATGTAGAAACGCAAAGCTTATTAAGAACGCCAGAAAAGCAATAGATTCAGTTACGTTTCCATCCCATTTTCCTATTGTATCAGTATGAATAGGCGTATGGAGTATGTGAAGTTAACAGGGAATTCGGGATATAAAATATTTTCAATACAGTATTCGGAGAAAACATTGTATGTAGAGCCATTTTTAAAAGCGTAAATAACTTCTATATAATAATCAATTTATTATTTCTACAGACTCTCTTAATATATACAAGGTGGTCCATTTAAAGGAGTACCCTATGGTTTTTCTTATAAGCCTTAAATCGGACGGTTGTGGCAACTATTCTAGCAATGAAATATAACTGAAACTTTTTTAAGTGTTGGAGACTATTTCCAACACTCTGTTGGACTGTTACAACTTTATGGGTGAGGTTAAACAGGAATAGAGACGTACAATGTTACTTATTCCTGTGTGATAATTTATTTTTGAAAAACATAATTTAAATCAAATTTGTTACATTATCATTCCTCTTAGAAAAGGTTGAATATGATCGCTACTATTCTGAATGGAAATGTGAGCACTTCGAAAAAACGTTTTCTGACTCTCTTCTTAACAATGTTGACGTTATGGATGAGATTTCTACAGGTATGCTATGTTTTAATACATAGATGTTCGCAGGATCTCCCCGGAAAACCAAACTTGTTTTCATGTTTGTATTCAAAATGGCGGCAAAAATTTTCAACATTTACTGTAAAGAATGATAATGTAAAGAATGATACTTACTGTAAAGAATGATAATGTTTTTCAAAAACAAAATTATCAAGTTATTAAGTAACATGGTGCGTCTCAATTTCTGTTTTACTTCACCAATAAAGATTTAACAGTCCTGGAAATCATCCTGTTCATCCGGAACAATCTGAACAGTTCGGAACTCACTGCTCAGAGGTTAGATTTAATGTCAATCGCATGTGACGCATTTGGTATCCCGGATATGTGACTGGTCTTCGGCTGGAGCTGTTGATTAAAGGTTTCACTGTATTTTGCTCAGAATTACAAAATAATGCGCTTCCTCGAAAACAGTAGCTGTAACACTTATCGTTCTAATATAGGATCATTCAAAAGAATTGAAATACATTACGGTCTACGGCAGTTTAGAGACAATCGCCTAATTCAAGCTCAATACAATAAGTATATAGGCGTTACTAACAGCTTAATATTCATTCAAATAATGGAAATAACATTTAAAGTTTTTATTTTTTTTTTAACAGTCTCGCAAAACTACATTGATAGTCATTCAGCTTTTCTTTCAAGCTATGCCCAAAATCTCTCCAAGTTTGGACATCGATAAATCTCCAAATTTGGCATAAAAAAGGAGGATAATTGTGCTGAAAAATATTTTGTAATGGAAGTGCATAATTTATCTTTCTTCTTTAAATTAAATCACAATTAAAACGGTTTAGAGGAAGAACACTGGGGTAATATTTTTTATGAAATTCGAGTTGACAGTCCGAATTGATTGCTTCCTGTTGTAGTAAATTTACAGAAACTTGAATTGTGAGATTGTTTGGAAACTGGTTTGATTTGGGACTGATGCGTTTTTATTTATCTTCCTTTTTCCACATCCACCAGCGGCGACGTGTGCAAAATATTAAAGAGGCTCAAAAGTTAAAATGATCTTATAAAACAAAATTATTTCCGAATTAAATGCTTCAAAATGGATATTTTTAACACTTTTCGTTTAAATTGAAAAAGTGGGATTTTTTTTCTAAATAAGAAATGATATGCAACTATTATATTATACACTGTTGCATACAAGTTGCTCTGTTGCAAGCTTTTAACATTTCTAAAGCCCACAGAATTTGTACTAAGAACACCATACGTCTAATCGCTTAGATGTGGCCTTTTCCCTTTTTATAAACCAATAAAAATTCTGAAAAAGGGGCATTTAAAAAATTACTAATAGGGTCCGGCAATTATCGATTTGATAAACCTCTTAATACGCAAAAAAAAAAAAAAAGAAAAGAAAAAGAAAAGAATATTCGTTATCATATTTTGTACTCCTAATACTACTTCCCAATAACTTTTGCAATAAAATTATTGGGAGCTCAGCGCCGCTTCCAAAAATGTTGGAGGGGCTAAAGCCCCTCAAACCCTACGGAGTGGGCACATCTTCAGTAAGAACGAGGTAATTCTCTGGTACAGTGGCGCACACAGGATTTTCTTTTGGAGGGGGTCAAGCCCAAGGACATACGCAGGGAGGGGACCAGACCCCTAGGTCTCCTCCGAAAATTAGATTTTTGTTAACAAAATAATGATGATGAAGTGTTTTTGTGAAAATTTTTGCTTTTTCACCGTTTAGACCCACTCCGAATTTTTTTTCTGGGTACTGTCCTGATCCAGCCCATAAAGCTGCGACACCAACCATATGAAAATATTTTTTTTATTGTAACCCCCTTTCACTGCGTTTATTCATCTTAACTGGTGAAAATAAGAATTTGATAATGTGTTTCAACATATTTAAATGTCAAAAATTACATGGCAATTTAACCCTTTGAGGTGCAACCCTTTCCCAATGCTGAAAAAAGGGCAGCCGTTGCCATTATTGGGATTTAGCCGTTGCCGTTAGCCGTTAGCTGGCCATTATTTAGCCATTAGCCTTTGCTGACTGTGCCGCACAGCCAGCTGCGTCAAAAAAGGGCCTCTAGATCTATGGCACGCGATGAACGTTTCGATCGTCCGCCATCTTGCTTGTAGTTAAGTCGAGCGATGGCAACGGCTGCCTTTTTTTCAGCATTGGACAATCTATCCAGCCGTTCTCGCATTCTTCCAATTTTCAGCAAATGTCAGTGCTGTTAAAAAGAATCGTGACCCTTTTTTGACAGGAAATGACGGGCTAAAAAGTAAAGGATTCTCGTGGAGCTATGTCACCCGCCACTATTTTTATAGAAATCCAATCTATTCTTCGTGATTGGCAACAGTCGAAACGTCAGAGTTTGGTGTTCCCAGAGCGGGAACACTGCGCGTTAAAGGGTTAACGAAGGAAAATGGATAACTCTTTAAAGAAGGGTCCAGACCCCTTGAACTCCTCCCTTGTGTGCGCCACTGCTCTGGTAAGCCGAAAAAGTCCAGGTTCTTCTTTTCCCACCTCCCCTTCTCTTTTTTGCCTCCCTTTCTCTATTCCACCTGTCGGGTACGTTTGCAAAATGGACTGACTCCAAACGCACTTTCGAATACTATTTGCTCATCTACATTTTTTGAGTGCTTGATTTAAATGTTCATAATACAGCGCATAAAAAGTAAAAGAAAAAAAAAACTTTCTCTCTCTCTCTCTCTCTCTCTCTCTCTCTCTCTATTTGTATTTCTCTTTCTATCGCTTATCGCGCACAGAGCATATGCCAAAACAAATACCGGAAAAACATTCCGAACACTGCCTGATTCGAGAGAAAAAGCACTGTCAGAAGCGTGAAAAAAATATATATCCAGTGATCAAAGGGTTAAAGAGGACAGATGGGATATGGAAGGAAGCCCTGGGGAACGGGCACCACTCTTTCTGAAGGACTCGGGTGGAAATCAAATCTGGGTTATGATTTGTGAATTACACGGCGAGAGGGAACGAACGTATGTGTATTACTCGTTAAATTGCGCTACTAAGTGATATTTTCGAATTCGGACGGGTGCCGTTTGTGAAAAGGGGTGTCATGACGAGAGGCACGTGATCTTTAGAACGCTATTACGGAGAACAGCAGGTGTATCGGAAAAATTATGGGCTGGTTGCAGTCAGTCATGTCCATTCAGCACCTCCACGATTAAAAAAAATGTTTTATTGAATTGAGCAAAATTTTTGTTGATAGAACAAAAATTTGGTTGGTGCTATTTCAACCGAGTAATTATGCTAGTTTTAACAAAATTATTATTAAATTAACAAAATATTTTGTTGAATTAACAAAATTTTTGTTGATTCATCAAAAAATTTCTTTGAAATAGAGCCAACCAAAATTTTGTTGGATCAACAAAATATTTTTTCAGTGTGAGAGCTGCTTGTTTTCACTTCGGGACTTTCTGAAGAACTGAGTGACATTGAAATCTTTTTTTTTTTTTCAAATTTATCAGCGCTTGAGGATGTTCCTTTTCAAAAGCGATAGGTATCCCAGGACTTTAGAACAGCTTTAAGAATAAATGTTAAACTCTGGAAAAAATTAATAATAATTCTTCATCCCATGCACTATAGGGACTAAAATCAACAATGAACTTACAGTAGGCCGCAGAAGTTTTGAGACGATATGTTCTACTGTCCTAACTTTTTCTGTTAGCAGTACTTAGTATGTATTAGGTTGTAACGAAAGTTTTCCGCCACTCCAAGTATTGCCTGTACAAGCAGTTCGCGTTGGTGTCTTTGCCACTATTTTATAAAACGATTTTTGTTATTTGAAAGAAAAGACTTGTTTTAGAGCACTGTGTTGTGAAATATGTAAAACAATATCGTTATGATTAAGTATAAGGTGTCTGAAATGGAACTACCATGCTACCAGATTGATCCATCATTTACTCTCAGTTCTGTCGCAAAAAGTCAGCTACAGAATGACACTGAATCATGTATACTGCTTAAGGTACTACTGTTGAATCATGACACTGTTAAGATTTGGTACCGAAAGTTCAAAAACGAGGACCAGGATATTAAAGAAGCAGAGCGCTTTGGCCGGCCTATTGATGCTGATGAGTCCCGCCTACGACAATTTGTGGAAGAAGATAAAATATTCATCTACTCGAGAGCTAGCTAAGAGTTAGACTTTAGTGCCATGTTCATTAGTCGCACTAAGCATAAAAACTTGACATATAAGGTCAATAGTTGGGTACCGCGTGAGCTGACTCAAGCAAATCCGGCGGAAAACTTTCGTTACAACCTGATAGTTGCATATTTTTTTTTTTTTTGCTTCGGGAATTTTCACATCGTCCTGGCATGGAATTGACAAGGCTGTTTAAGGTGGACCATAGGGAGTTTTATCCATTCTGATTAAACGATTTCTTAATGATGTAAATTTGTAATTTGTAGCTTTAGTCCTCCTACATGGTGGACCACTAAAATTGTAAATTAAAAAAAAAATTGCGAATTTGAAAAGATGAAGGTAGTAATTTTGAGACGATTCAGTTTTCTAAGCTCTTGTTGGAATTAATCATCTTAATGTAACGAAATACAGCAAATGCTTAGTGCGTATTTGCATGTCCTTTTGCTTCTCGGCAGGCTCATCGTCTGAGCAGGGAATTTAGAAGGCTTTCTAAGGTGGACTTAAGGGAGTTTTGCCCGCGAGATATTAAAAGAATTCAGCCCTTTATGAATGTTTTCTTGTGCCGGCTTTTCTTTCGATGTGCTCCCAAAAGTGCTCAACTGGATTGAGATCAAATGACTGACTCGACCAAGCCAAGACCTCGGTATTCTTAGGTGTAAATTAAATTTTCATCATTTTGGAGGTATGCTTTGAATAACTATTCTGCTGAAACATACATTTGTTAGGCATTTTGAACGAGTATAAGGCAGCATGGATTATGTGCGCGGGTCAATGTAAAAAAACTTCTCTCATCTGGGAAAAAAATTGAAAGATTCGATTAAAATTTTTCTAAGTACAGTGGAGCATCGTTTGTACGACGATCGTTTATACGACGTTTACATTTATACGACGTTTTAGTGTGGTCCCAATTCATTCCTATTCGTTGCAATGTGAAAATAAATCGGTTATACGACGCACAAAATCGGTTATACGTCGTTTTGCTCTAGTTTGAACATGTTTATTTTTCTTGTGTATTTTAAGAACATACGTTTTTTTTTTTTTTTTTTTTTTTTTTTCGGCGGTCGATTTGTGTTTTCAGGTGTTCCTAAAATTTTTTAGTTCTAAGTAATGGGCAGACAACTTTCGCGATATGGGAAGGGGGAGGGGGGGCTAATTATAACTCAACGCCAGTCATCACGTCAAACAACCATAGATAAATTTTTCTGTTAACATGTGTAAAATTGTTAAATTTAAGAAAACAAATTTGGTACATAAAAAGAAAAAATAAAGGTATGTACATTTAAATGGCTTAGCATACTTTTTTCCTTTTTATTATTTATTTGTTTTGGTTTGTTTAATATATAAGTTTATCTAAAGCAACACATTAAACATTAAAATTAATTTAAAAAATAGTTCTAGTTTTAAAAGTGAAGATCGATTATACGACGTTATCGTTTATACGACGTTTTTCGATAGTCCCTTCGGCGTCGTATAAACGATGCTCCACTGTAGCTTGGAATGGGAATAACAAAAGTTGGCGAAAAGAAATTTTGGAGCAATGAATCCAAATCCAATTTGTTTGGAAATGATAGCTGACCTTATGTTCGCTGTCCAAAAGGCACCAGAATGGACCTTCGGCACCAAAGTGCAATAGTAAAGCTAGGAAACGGCTCAGTAATGATCTCGAGAGCTTTCCATCATGATGGCGTAGTCCCCTCGTGCACATTGATGACATTATGGATCCAAATGTTTATAAAACATTTTAGTTGATCTGTCTGTCTTGTTTTCATGAATTATGGGAGCTTAGGCACTTCTGCTTTTACAGAATTTTATACCAACCCCGGATTAGTACCATAGATAGCTGCAGTACCGGCCAAGGGTGCTAATTTCTACCACATACTCCCAAAAAAATAATTTCTACCTCATTCAGGAGCCGATAGGTGGCAGCACTACCGATCGTTAGCGAGGGCTTCTTAATTCTGATGCCAATTGCAAGCAGAAGACCCTAAGGCTTAGTTTTTCCACCCCCAGGGGTATCGTTTTTGTATGGGAACCTGGAGGACATTGCGACCACGACGTACGAAACGTGTCCCAGTCGCCATTAACGTGCACGGCTGTCTTTGGTTGGTCCCAGGCTCGAGCCCACAGCCTTTCGGCTACGAGATCGACACCTCTCTCATCCGGTCTGCCGCGGTCCCTTTTTAGTAGATCACTTGCTGATTTAACGTTTGAGTGATCATTCAGTTGCTTTGGAATATGTTAATTCTGGGATTGATTCACTCGTTCATGCTTAATAACTGTAGCTGTTGTTGTCGTTTTGTGCACAAAAGGCATGTATTCCAAACGGAGGAATGCCTTGGGAGTAAGACTCCTTTTAAGGGGTTCTAACGCGTATTCACGTTACATTTGGAGAATAGCTGCCCTGAACTTCACACAATTAGATCGACAGTTGGGCGGCAGTTTCTAGGCCTACATGCTTAGAAAAAAATAGAACTAAACTCGCTCCGAAGGAACTAAAATAGCTCTGAATGATTTAAAAACAACACAAATTTGTCCCAGTTTTAAGTAAGGAGCTATTTTAGTTCTTTCAGAGCGAATTTAATTTTTTTTTTGTAAGCGTGTACACACTTCAGCCATCTACCAATACTATATCCGTTCTGATTATAATCCTTAAAATGCATTAGCCAGCGAATCGTAAGGTAGAGTAACCCATAAATGGCAAAGTACTGGCTTGGCTTTTGAAATTCGAAAATAATGCTCTTGAACTCGAAAGGTCTGGACACTTTTGAGAATGCATTGTGTGTAGTGATGAGCATGAATGAATGAAACTATTCAAATTAATCATTTTTTTAAATTCCTTCGGACTAATCGATTTGGAAAAATCCCTTCGAACTTGCAGAACGAAGCATTCGAATAGCCCATAGCCAATAGTATTGTAACAGAAATCGCGAATATTACTCGAACAGAAATCACAAATATTATTAGAATAGAAACTGCGATTAATATTCGAACAGGAAACGAGAATAGTATTCGAATAGAAATCGCGGTGTATTCGAAAAATAAAAATTCTTAACTATCCACTATTCGAATAACCGATTTTTGAAATTGTATGTATATTAATTTATTATACCTTTTTAAAGACTTTTCCCTTTCAGCACGCAATGATTTTAGCGCATAATTTTACAACAAAATTCAAATTTTGGCTTCCTCAAACGTGTTACGATGAGAAATTCAACATAAAGTTGTGATTTTTCTATCAAAGATAACAAGTATACAAAACAAATAAATAATTAATAATAAAAATAATAATAATAATAAATGCTAGTAGTTTTCACACTTCGAATCGAAATTTAGCCGGTCTTTTAGATTTAGCCGTTTTTATTCCATCTTGTTTGCCTGTAAAAGTCTTTCTCCTATCAAAGAGTTGAGCTACCGTTCAGCTGCTTCTTCTGCCTGGATTATCAGGGGGACCAGAAAATAATGTCGTTTTTTTTCGTCCAACCTGAAATTAATATAGGAAATTTGGCATGTGTGTGAATTTTTCAAGAGCGATCCTACATTAGACAGCATTTTCCGAAATTCGTAAAAGTTGTTTATCAATAGCGATGCGCGTGATTTTTAGGTTGTAACGAAAGTTTCCCGCCACCATAAACATCGTCAGTAAACAGTTTGCGTTGGCGTATTTGCTCATATTTTGTCAAACGATTTTTGGCATTTGAAAGAAAGAGACTTACTTTATAACTCTGTGTTATGAAATCTGTAAAAAAATATAGTTACCATTGAGTACAAGGTGTGTGAAATGGAACTATCACTCTAGAGGATTAGAACCATCATTTACTTCCAGTTTGTTGCAAAAAGTCAGCTACAGAATATCAACGAATAATGAGTACAGCTTTAAATACTATTGTTGCTTCACGTGACACTGTGCAGGTTTGGTACCGAAAGTTCAAAAAGAGTTATCTAAGGCGTTAGAAGTTAGTTTTTCTTGCAGATTTGGCGGAAAACTTTCGTTCCAACCTGACACTTCAACAGGTTGAATTTAAAAATCCAAGAAGAATCAATCTCTGTATTTGATATATATATCTGTACACTATATTTATCTTTCATACTAAAATTAATGTGCCATAGGAAATTCATACATGTTCTTCTTCGACACAAATAAAAGGAAAGATTTCACTTTTCATAATGTTAAATTTAAATGAATGTTGAAATGTCTCTTCATGTGTGAAAGGGGCGATAGAAGGTGTGGAGAATGAACATTTCTCTTTTTACATTAATTGTAAAATCGGAAGCTGTGAACTTATTGAATGTATATGCTTATTTTATATTTCTTTTGTTTTAATATTATTCTGTTTAGTAAACTCACTTCTTTATTGTAAAATTAATTTCAAAAGTTAATTTTTCATTTGAAAGCTGTATCATCAGTAACTACTTTTGTAAAATTAACTAAGCAGATCTATATAAAAAAAATTATACTTTTGTCTGTACATTACTTGGAATTCAAAAAATTTGCGATTTCTATCCTTTTCAAGCATCTGGGAATCCAGTACGACCGTCCAAAAAAAAAAAAAGAAGAAGAAGTTTGTGTGTTGTTCTGTCATTCTGTCCGTGACACTTTTTTTTGTTCGAGCATTTCGTAATAACGACTAATGGGAATGAAATGATATTGGGTGACATGATAGATGGTCATTCAACTTAAAATATAGCCCTCGAATTTTTTAAAAAATATGATTAGATTTTTTGAAAAACGTTTCAAGCTGCGTAAATTTCTGTTCTAGCATCACGAAGTAAAAACCACTGGGAATGAAAGGAAGTTTGGTGACAAGGTAGGTGGGGACCAAGGGCGGATTAAAGGGGGGTGACCGCCCCCCCTCCCCCGAGAAAAAAGAAATTAATGTAAAAGATCCTATTTTACTTCCCTAAAATGAATGTATATGTCAATCTTCTAACTAACCGTCCCCACCGACAAACTAACCTCTCCCCCCCCCCGACAAACTTGCAATAATCCGCCCATTGGTGGGGACTCAACTTAAACAATGCGCGTCGAATTTTTTTTTTAATTGGATTTTTCGACTTTGCGAAAATTATTACAAACTCGTTGGTGCATCATATAAAAATGACAAAAACGAATGAAATGAAATTAAGTGAATGGCATGTTCCCTTAATGCCCTTAACGCCTCCACTCTTGGGTATTTAATTGTAGGTGTTGAAATGAAAAAAAAAAAAAATTAGATTCTGAAATTTTGCAAAAATCATTTCAAAATGTATAAATATTTGATGCGCATCACATATTAACAAGACTTCACACAAGATTCATCACAAGACTAAAACGTATGAAGTGAAATTTGGTGATATGATAGGTTGGTCATTTAACTTAAACTACCGGTGTGAAATTAAAAAAAAATATATTAGAGATTTTCCAAAAAATTATTCAAAATGTAAAATAAATAAATAAATAAATAAAAATGGTCGATTACGTATTAATCACTCAAGTGAATAAAATAAAATTTAGTATCGCTACAGGTGGTCATTTAACTACGGGCGTCAAAGAACTTTAAAAGTTTTTATAGAATTTGTGATGTAAAAATTCAGATCATGTTTGTTCCATTATTGAAAAATGACAATGAAATCAAAAGAAATTCGAATTTATGTTAGAAATAAGTTAATTCAAACTCTAAATGCCAAAACTGTTTTAAATAGTTCATAGGTTTTGGGATTTTGAGAATAGTTGTATAAATGTTTGATCTCGCATCCCTTAAAAATGGATCAAGAGAGTACAATGAAATTTAGCAGGAATCTTTTAAAAATACACAGAAGTTATAATTTTGCATTTTATAATATTGCCAATATACAAATTTCGTTCTTTCTAAGCTAAATGCGGACAAAAATTCAGGTTTTCTTGAAAATTTGCATTACGTACTAACCCGTCAATGACGAGTACTTCAGCTAGTAGATAAATATGCGTAAATTTGGAAAACATCAGTTGTCAAATTCAAGCTTGAGGCTCCCAATAAAGGCATCTTTACCGTTTGTGTA
>JAWZYV010001535.1:0-69283 GCA_038373885.1 Cheiracanthium punctorium
GGCACTTCAGCAATCAACTTCTTGATCGTTCAACTAACCCCTCTGAAAATTGGTATACATATACATTTGAACACGGAAAATATTCTTCGTTATCGACTTTCTTAACTCGCCCTTTGATGGCGCTTTAGCGTATTATTACTTTTAATTTGCCACTAGATAGCGATGCAGCGTATCTTGACCGTTAAACAGTTTCTTTGAAAAATTGGTATACATAGATATTTGAACATGAAAATATTTTGATGCTATCCATTTTGCAAAAACTTCGACAGCTGATGGACCGGATGAACGATCGTCATGAAATTCTTTATGCATAATTATTGAACGCAGATAATATTTTTCAGATATTCATTTTGCTATATCTCTTCATTATGATAAATAGTAATTACAACAAATCATAATATATAAAAAGAATCCATTCATTCCCATGTGAAGAACGGGGAATTCAGCTAGTGACATATATATTTTCTCAGGGAGACCCACATTATTGTGATGTTGAAAAGAATCCGAGGATCAGATACCTACACATACTGGATCACCAGTTCATTATACTGAAATTGTAAATAAATGAGTTTTGATACTAAAGCATTTCACAGACTTCAATAAATTTATTAATACTGCTTTTTGTAAAATGAGCACAAATGATAATAATGACAGCTCTCAGTGTCTTGAGTTATGGCAAACCTCTACAAGGGGCATCTCACGGAGGTGCCTTAGGTGAAAGACATCTCAAGAGGTTCTAACCAACACCTCCTAGATGAAGAAAGCCTAACAACTCCTACGTCACCTAGCTTTGACGTCATCGTTCGGCCATCACTTAAAAGTTTCGTTTTCACAAAATTAAAGTATACAAAGTTTCTGGTGAATTTACTCATAAATAACAATGTTTTAATAATTTGAGATAAAAAATATAGTTTTATGAAAAATGGCAGTTTTTAGATATGACTCATTAGATAATATGAAAAGGAAATAGACCGAAATGAATAATTTTGTATGAGAAAGGTATTTTAATTTTAATCTTTTATTTGAGATATTTTCTAATATTTGTAGCATCCACCAGAAATTTTAAATAGTTTTACTTTGTGAAAGTAAAACTGTGATGACATCATCACTTGAAGGCCTAATAATGACGTCAAAGTTTCAGTTGTTAGGCTTTCTATCTGTAGGAGGTGTTGTTCTAACGCGTCTTCACTTTCACATCTGAAGAAAACCCACCAAATATCCAGATCGTTAGACGGTCAGTCGCGCGTTTGTTTGTTTGAAAGTAGACCTTAACACTTAAGACTTCTACCATGTTCAGTGTCTTATACACTCGGGCATTGTCGTAAGGCCCTTACGCTAGTCCTTATTTCACATTAAAGTTACTTGCAAAAGTATTTTAAATAACGTCTAAGATTTACTAGCATTGTTGAACATATCTCATGCAGATTAAAGTTTCATTTATAAAATATATTATTTCAGAAATATTTATTTCAATATCAGAAGTAATTGGTTTTTTAGTCTGTATAGTTTATGTTTAATACTCACAACTGCTTTTCCCTTAGACTCAATAGATTCACATATACACAACCTTAGACTCACATATACACAGCCCAAATGAATTATCATTTGTTTATAATTAGTTCTTCCAAAAGAGAGAAAGAGAGAGAGAGAGAGAGAGGAGAAGAGAAATTGTGCAAATAGCGGAATCTTTTAATTCGATAAATTTGAGTAAAGAAAGAAAAGTGAAGTGCCTGGTTGAAGGGCAAACAAACTTTCGGGCGTTTTGAATGAAAAGCTGAAACAAGGCGTGAGAATGCTTGAAATTTCCGTGATAAATATACTGGAAACTAATTAAGAGTTTAATCTCTGAAATCAGATTTCTCGTGCCGGGTATAATGAAGTTTTGTCGAAACTAAATGAATGTTATGACAGCATCAAGCATTGTAGCGTATCAGTCGTTTTCTTTAGTGTGATTAGTTGATTTTATTTTAAGCTTCTATTGATTTCCGTATTTTTCCAGTGAAATACCGATTTATTTTTCTGTATGAAATTTGATTTAAGGAATTATTTTGTTTATTAATGATATTATGCTTCTGATATTATAATTACAGTTAAACCGCTTAATGTACGCACGTACGAGTAATATCCGTTAAAGGGATTTCTCGATTACTGTAATAAATTTCCAATATACTAAACTGTAAGACAGTATTATACACCGTTACATAATACTGCAGTATTATAAACTATAATGCTGTATTTATTAAAGTTTGGAAATAGCTCCATGTAGAACGTTACACAAATATTTGTTCAATACGTTTTGTAGATTTTGCAGCATAATGTTATTTCCCTGGGAATTAGAAGTACAAAAAATGTTTCCTTGAGTGATTAAGTTTCCTAAAGAGAATACAAAAATACAGTTTGCTCAGGCGGCTAGTTTTAAATTAAAATTTCAATTTTAAACCTATTTATAATTGATTTTCACACAAAAGTACTTTTCAATTTACCTGTGTAAATAAATAAATAAATAAATAAATAAAACATACATAGGAAATGAAATAACACTGCTTATTTCAGAGCTGAACAAATTCTTTCAAAATTGCCGTAATAATCGAAAATCACCAGAAATTTCTAAACGTTCTTATAAATAATTGTGTATTTGTTACATCTTTCGGTGTTAGTTTTCTTTCGTCGTGATGGCTCAAGAAATGAAACTCAGACATGGTCTATTAGAGTTTCCATTATGAAAAGTTATCGTTTTTTGCAACTGTGATAGGCATCGCTTGAACAAGTACCTGCTAAATGTAGGTAATCTCAGAGCAAATGCTGTGGCGCTATCACAGTTTATTTTCACGAAGTAAAACTATTCAAAATTTATGGCGAACGGTGCAAATATTTAAAAACATCTTAAAATCCAAATGAAACTACCTTACGGATATAAAATAATTTTTTAGGAACTTTATCTACATCACATTGTAATAATTAGTGATGATTAAAAATTGCCATCTGTCATAAAATTATATTTTCTATCTCAGATCATTAAAATTTTTTCATGCTTTGCTTTAGCGATTATTGAATATGATTTCAGGAGAAAAAGTTTACTTATGTTATGAACATTAGAAAGATGACACCAAATATAGATATCTCTGCAATTTTACCTTCCTTGAATATGTCGATGTACCTATTCCTTATTACAGAATGTCCAATAAATATCGCCCAAACTCCGCACAGCCAGACTGTTCGTTGTTATTGCTATTTTTTGTTGTAAAGTATAGGAGACGCTTTCAGTACGAAGTGCGAATTGATAATGCATCTGATAAAAAAATGTAGTTGACAGAGTAGTTGGCAACGCTGGTTTTACTCATCCGAGCAAAAACGCATTTCGTGATTCTTTATCAATTTGTTAATGAACACCCCACAGCAATAGAACGAAATGGTACTTTTTCACCACTGATTCAATACATTGGAGATATTATAGGACCAGTGCCTCCTTATGGAGTAGACTCGGGTGGGAGCATAGAGATATGAATGCAAGGAGATAACATTACTTTCGTCAGCATTGGACGAAACGAAGTAACTGTGTTGGTCTAAGTATGTCGGAACATTTAGTTAGTTCGTTTTTAAATAACAGTGAAGATGCAGAATTATATGATACCATAGATCTAAATACAAAATCTCAGTGTTCTGCTGTTCAACGTTTCACAGTTATGTCAAATACGTAATTATTCTGGGCGCCAACTTTGGCGACATTACTTCTTTAAAATTCAAAATGTTACCATAGAATAGCACAGTCATTTTGCAATGTGGTCTAAGAAATATGGCGGATCGGTTAAAGTTTGGGCTTCACTGTCAGATAGCGAATGCCGTCTCCTTGTATTCATATCTCTGTGGATGGGAGTTATTTTAACACTGAAGATACTTTAGCTATGCCGCTTTAGTGTCTAATGCGTAATTCGCAATACCCAGGAACGGCATACGAAAAAAAAAACTATCACATGATATGCTTTGTTTTAGTATCCGATTGTGAATATTACAGGGTGTAGTGGATAGCAATCACAAAAATTGCGCATCTTCGCAGACACAGACAAGAATTTTAAGTCATCTAGAAAGTGGTTGGAACAGGGAGAGCTGACCTGGCGATGACGCTTAGATTAAACAAGAACAGATGACAAATAAATCACCACATTGAAAAAACATATTTGCTGGCAAAGATAACCCAACAGTCGCAAAAATTTAAATGTGGGTCGCCAAGGGGCGATAAGCAAACAGAAGTTGAAACACAAGAAATGCGAATGGCTAGTAATTGAGAAGCCATCGTTTACGAGGGCTCCTGATAAATACATTTAGCAGTTAAAACCAAATTAATTGAAGAAACAGTATTATAAAAGGGTAAAGGATGGAGATGGGAATTTAAAAATGCCAAACAGTATTACATTAAGATCAGGGAAACAAAAATAGAAGTAATAAAGATTCGCGACGAACTGCATCACACTCTAGAAAGCCTAACAACAGACCCTTTGACGTCACCACTAGGTCTACAAAGATAGTATATCAGATGACATCACAAATTTTTACTGTATGGAACACCTATGCCGTTTAAGGCTACATTTCCAGTTTTGAAATTCACAATCATTTTTCTAAAATATTTAATAAATGGGACCTCCCTCTGAGGTATGTCAAGTTAAGAAAAAGAATTTTATGTACAAATGTAAATAAGAAATCAGTAATATGTATAAACATGAGATAATAATATAAATACATAAGAGATAGGAAGAAGTTTTGGAAACAAATTACATAACTGTAAGCAAATATGGTGTAAAGTTCCTAAGCGGTGTCCAAAACTAAGACTGCCTTGGGCCTTTTACAATTTACTTCTTGAAAACAGTAATCTGGCAGTTCGGCCAAGAATTTGTATGGAACAATATTGAAATTGGTGAAGAAATTCTCCCCAATCTGAGGGACTAATTTCTTAAAGGAAGGGATGCCGAGGTCACGCCGGATTACAGTGTTTGTCAGGAATCTGTGTCCATGACGAATTCGACGGAGAATTTTGTTGTGCTAGCGCGATAATATATCTAGATTGGTTTGACAGTATTGCCCAAGATTTGACTGGCGTAGGTCACGGTAGGAAGCACTATGCATTTATATAATTTTACTTTATTGTGTCGGCTGAGCTTATTTTGAAAAAGCAACTTACCTAGATTGTTTATTGCCGCAACCATCTTGTTTCGGGCATAAAGCACCTGTGCTTTCCATGTCAGACGGGAGTCAATCATGCACAGGTGTATATGCTGATTCTTGTCTAATTAGTTGTATTGTTATGTATGTAGCTGTGTCTAAACTGATTTCTGCTATTGGTGAAGTGATAACATTTTATTTAGACAGGTTAATTTTAATTTTTTCATCTCTGGAACCAAGTTTCTAGGATATTTACGTGGAGCTGTGAACATTTAATCATGATATCATTTCAAAAAATAATACATTTTAAAATTTCTGGTGGTTAATGCAAATAATTATACCAAATATTTTAAGTTCTAGATAAAAATTAAAACACCCTTTTGATACAAAGTTATTTATTTATGATCCATTTCCTTATTATATTATAAATTTCGTAATGGTAAAAAAAATGTTATTTGTCTGAAAACTGAATTTATTACCTGAAACCGCTTAAGTGTTTTGATGGGATAGTCACAGCTGCCAACTCTTCCTGTTTTTCCGGAAGATTTTTCACCGCTATCTTCAAACAGTTTTATTTTACAAGAAAATTTTGGACTTATTTTAAGCTTAAATTCGTAAGTAAAAATTAGTGGTGGAAAATCTTCCGGAAAAACCGGAAGAGTTGGCAGCTTTGGATAGTAAATTCACCACAAATTTCCGATAGTTTTACTTTACGACTGTAAAACTGTAATGCTCTTGTCGAAGCCCTTTTGATGCGTAAAAATTTCAATTAAGCTTTACACATCTGGGAGGTGTTGAAACAACACTGCTGGCCTGAACCCTCTCGTCACCCTGAACCTCATATGAGGCTCTTACTTCAAATAGCAATATTTGGAGAGAAAACAATTGAATGTAGTATTTTTTTCTTTCAGTGATATCAATATCGTTAATTCATCTAGGAAATATATGAGGCTCTTAACTAGAGGCATAAATTGTGCCTAGATTGTAGTACTACTCAATTTAGATCATTTTTTACAGTTTTCGCTTCATTGTTTCAGGAGAAAAATTAAGAAAATATTTACGCTGCTTTTTTCCGTTTTTTTCTTTTTAAGTTAAGTATAGTTTTTTTTCTTATTCCTCAACCTTTACCTAATATGTGCATACTTTTAAATTAATTTTAGCATAACAAAATTCTTCGAAAATGGAGAAATTAATATTTGAAAAATCTAATATTAATCGACATTAGAAAAAAATATTTTTCCATGATTTATAATAGCATTTCAGATGCATTAAATGCTAGACAGATTTTTTTCTCTGATTTTTCATAATTCGGTGACGAGAGGGTTAACATTGTTTCTTGTTTTACTTAAGTATGATTTACACATTACATATTACATTATTATTACATTACTACATTATATTACATTACATTTCGTTGTATATTAGTATTATGTGTCTTATTAATTAATGCAAGATAATTATTATTAGTCAGTATCACCTGATACCTGTTAAAATCTGGCAAGGCAACTTGATGAAAGTAGTTTCAAGCCACCATAAATTTCTGATAGCTCATTTTTTAAAAGAATTTTGATGAAACTGGAAAGTTGCTTGCTCTTCTTTGTATATTAAGGTCAAGAAATGTAATTCCCATCTAAGTGATGGTGAAATTACGCGCGTAAAGGACATATAAAAACAATTTCATGTTTAGCAAAGCATCATAAAAACCCAAATACTTAAAAGTCTTTGATGTATAAAGTTTCTCATGTTTCCAGAGTATTTTGGAATAAGATCTTTGTCGAAGAGGTTCGAATACATTTTCTCGAATTCCATTGCAATATTTGAAATTACATAGCTGACAACAACTCCAGAATATAAGCAACCATTTGTTATAAACAGCAATTTTAACACTAAAAGTTTTGTGTCAAAACATATAAAAATTTCTAACCTTGTTCGAGGGCATGGTTTTACTTTAAAAAAACTATTTAAACATATACAGTGGTGGACAAAATTGTGCACACTCTTGGAAATGTTTAGGTTTTCTTACTTTTTATACTTATGGGAAGATAATTTTCACAAAATAAAAACTCATATATCATTTAAAGGGAATTTAATACTGATTTCAATACACAAAACTATATTTAAATATGTGCAATAGGATAAAAGTTACCACTACTTTAATCTGAAAAACAAATACAGTGAAGATGTGGATTGTAATTTCTAACTTTCCAGGTCAATTACTGTTATTTTTCAGAGCATTAAACTCCCGTCAGATCAATGAAACATGGATGCTAAGCTGTAATAAAAATTTACGGCTACCCTACAAACTTTTGATAACTCACAGCAATCTTCAATATGTAATGTATATCGATAATTATTGTACTTTAACATTTTTTGCATTCCAAATATTGATAAATTAGATTTTAGAATTGAAATCAGTATCAAATTATCTTAAATGATGTAAAAGAGTTTTCATTTTGTAAAACATAATAATTTTTATGCGCGTACGATCTTAGAAAACAAAAAAAAAATAGTTTCCAAAAGTATCCACAATTTTGGCTTCCGCTGTGTGCTGTTCAGAAAAAGTGGTTTTGTGTCAAAACATATCAAAATTTCTGACCGTGTTCGAGGACATGATTTTACTTTGAAAAACTATTTAAACGTATACAACGATGGCCAAAATTGTGCAAACTCTTGGAAATGTTTCGGGTTTCTTACTTTGCATGCTTATGGGAAGAGCTACGTTTCACAAAATGCGTACTTATATATCATTTTAAAGATAATTTAATACTGATTTCAATTCACAAACCTAAATTTCAATATGTGCAACAGCATAAAAGACATAATTACTGTAATATGAAAAACCAGTACACTGATGAAGTGGATTGTAATTTCTAGCTTCACGGGTCAATCAATGTTATTTTTCTGAGCTTAAAACTCAGTGTCAGCTTAATCAAACATCGATGCTAAGTTGTTATAAAAACTTAGGATTACCCTACAAACTTCTAATAACTCACTGCTATCTTCAATATCTAATGTATGTCGATAGTTTTGTAGTTTAACATTTTTTTTCATTGCAAATATTGATAAATTGGATTTTTGTATTGAAATCAGTATCAAATTATCTTAAATGATGTAAAAGAGTTTGCATTTTGTAAAACTTAATAATTTTTATACGCATACGATCTTAGAAAACAAAAAACAGTTTCCAAAAGTATCCACAACTTTGGACACCACTGTATGCTGTTTACAAAAAAGTTGTTTATTATCTTCTGGAATTATTTGCAGCTATGAAAATTGAAGAATTTTAAACACCTTTCTGATATAAAATAATTCATTATGATCTATTTTCTTACAATTATTGATGGTTAAAATTCTCATTTGTCGAAAAAAATAAATTTTCTATCTCAAATTATTAAAATGTTGGCGTAATTGAGTAAATCACTAAAAATTTTAAGTAGTTTCGCTATGTGATAATAAATTTTCATATGTAGGCCTAGCCAAGAAATCAAAGCTTAAAACTTTTGGCCTTTTGTATGTAGGAGGCGTTGGTATTGCGACTTTGAAATTAGCTCTTTAACTTTTGAGGGACAATCATTTTTGTCGCATTCTTTAAGTTTTTGAAAACGCCGTTAGTAAAAACTAAATTTCCGACATCAACACCATGACCAATTCCAAAACCACCCCGTTCGTAATACAGAGCTGCCAAGTCTCCGGCTTTTTCCTGGAGATTTCCCACCACAATTCTTATACAGTTTTATTTTGGGTTAAATATTTGGACTTATTTTAAGTATAAATTTGTAAGTAAAAATTAGTGGTGGGAAATCTCTCGAAAAAAGCCGGAGACTTGGCAGTTCTGGTAATATTTCCCAATTTAAATATCATAGTTGACTAAAAACGTGCTTGTTTGATCTTTGATCACGTTGTAATGATTTTATTTAGATACTTATGTTTAAAGGAATGAAGGATTCCATGAGATTTTAGTTTCATTCTGCATTCTTTTTGCGATGAAAAAAAAATACCAACATCTGATGAACAATATTATTGTTAATAAGTGAAAAACACTAGCAATTTCTCAACGTTCAGTTATAAATGAATCCGCATTTGACATATTGCGCGCGATATATCTATAGTCCTTGTTACTGTTGATGAAACGAAACTCTCATTGGTCTATTGGACTTTCCATCAGTAAAGGATATCACTGCAACTGTGATAGGGATACCGTGACACAAAGTCTCCTTAATGTAGAAACTTCAGAGCGGAAGTTTTGTGTTAGCACGGTTTTATCTTCATTAAGGAAGACTGTTCAAAAATTCTGTTAAATGAAACACATGTTAGAAAGCATCTTAAAAAAATGAAAATACATTACAGATATAAATAATGCTTCAAGATCTTTATCTGCATAATATTATTAATCATAAGTCACGGTTAAAAAATTACTTCTCTCTTAAAATTAAATTTACTACCTCAAATCATTAAAATGTTTTTTTTTGTGTGTGTGTGTTAGTAAATTTATTAAACAGTTTAAATCGACTATCGACTTAATGCGTGAAAATAGAACTTTATTGACCCCACCTTGTTGGTTTAGTGATCACGAAAAAGCTTCTGTTCTTTAGCTTTCTAATATCGGGGAACTGATGCTTCTACGCTTATTAATTCTCATATTATTCGCAGGGTCATTGTTGTCTGTAAGGGTGGGGATCCTAATTTCCCGCCTGTAACTTTTGCACATTTGAGGGGTTCTTCCACCCTAAGGATCCAATAAATAAAATAAACTCTCCCCTGGGAGAGAAAGAGTCAAGTAATTTCTCTTGGCGGTCGAACTGTATTTTAAACGATTAATAAACATGATTTCTGGAGAATGCATTCTGATATTATAAACATTAGATATTTGACATAGATCAATATCACTGCAAATATAGATATCACTGCAATTTTATCTTGCTTGACTATATTGATAACGACCACATATTGCTTATTACTGCAGCTGTATACAGGATAGCTCATAAATACTACCTAAACTCTCCAAAGCCAGATTCCCCGTTGTTATTTCATAAAAATGCCCAAAAAATATTCCTCTACGACAGATAGATTTTGAGAAAAGTGCGAGAAAAAGCATTTATCGAAATTATCATTTATCGAAAAATTAAATTTTCTATCTCAAATTATTAAAATGTTGGTGTAATTTTGTCAATCACTAAATATTTTAAATAGTTTCGCTATGTGAAAATAAATTTTCACATGTAGGCCTATCTATGAAGTCTAAACTTCAAACGTTTGACCTTTGGTATGTAGGACACGCTGATATTGCGACTTTGAAATTAGCTCTTAAACTTTTGAGAGACAATTATATATGTCGCATTCTCAAGTTTTTGAAAATGCCATTAGTAAAAACTAAACTTCCGACATCAATCACATGAGCAATTCCAAAACCACCCTCCTCGTAATATTTCTGAATTTAAATATCATAGTAAGTAAAAACGTGCTTACTGGATTTTGATTATGTTGTAATGATTTTTAATTAGATTCTTATGTTTAAAAGAATGAATGATGGCATGAGATTTTTGTTTTACTCTATATTCTTTTAACGAGGAAAAAAATACCAACATCTGATGAACAATATTGTCGTTAATAAGTGAAAACCACCAGCAATTTCTCAATGTTCAGTTATAAATAAATACGCATTTGACACACTGCGCGCTGTAGCTTTATAGTCGCTATTACTGTTCAAGAAATGAAATTCTCGTTGGTACATTGGTGTTTCCATCAGCAAAGGTTATCACTGCAACTGTGATAGGGGTACCGTGATACAACGTCTCCTTAATGTAGGAAACTTCAGAGTGGATGTTTTGTGTTAGCAGAGTTTTGTTTTCACAAAGTAAAACTATTCAAAAATACTTTTGAATAATACACATATTAGAAAGCATCTTAAAATAAAAAATGAAAATATCTTACAGATATAAGTAATGCGTCATGATCTTTATCTGCATCATATTATGAATAATTAGTGATGGTCAAATATTTACATCTCTCTTAAAATTAAATTTCCTACCTCAGATCATTTAAATGTTTTTTTTTTGCGGGGAGCGGGTTAGTAAATTTATTACACATTTTAAATCGTCTTAATGTGTGAAAATAAAACTTAATTGACACCACCTTGTAGGCCTAGTGACCATATAAAACCTTTGTTCTTTAGCTTTCTAATATCGGGGAATTGTTGATTCTACGCTTGTTAAATATCATATTATTCTCAGAGTCATTGTTATATGTAAGGGTGGGGATTCTAATTCCCCGTCTGTAACTCTTGCACATTTGAAGAGTTCTTCCACCCGAAGGACCCCTCAATAAAACGGACTCTCCCCTTGGAGAGCAAGAGTCAATTAATTTCTCTTGGCGGTCGGACTGAACGATTATATTATGTTTCGGGAGAATGCTTACTGATATTATAAACATTTGAAATATGACAGATCAATATCACTGCAATTTTACCTTACTTGAATGTATTGATGCCGACCACATCATTGCTTATTACTGCAGTTGTATACAGGATATCTCATAAATACTACTTAACCTCTCCACAGCCAGACTCCCTGTTGTTATTTCATAAAAATGACCAAAAAAATATGCCTCTACGACGCACAGATTTTTAGAAAAGTGAGAAAAAAAGGGAAAACGTCATATTCTGGGTACGAAAACAACTTTCATTGGAGGGACGAACATAAATTTTTTGCGTATGGTTTCATACAGTGACGTTCAAATTTGTCCTGAAGGTCAAATTATTTACAAGTACTAGAAAACATCATGAATATTTTTATTCTGGTTGCCTTGCGCGTAAAAAGACTTGCTTTTTTACTGTAACATTATGAGCAATATTTTCGAACTTAATGCTTCTCTCTTTCATTTCTTTGATACTGATGAACAGTTCTTTGAATATGAATTGGAATTTTCGACTGAACGGAAAGGACAGGGACATCGGCGTCGCGTTAAACATGATAAGGTGGTGTTAATGTAATTGAAATTTACCCTGGATTTTCAATATTTGAACATAGAATCGCCTTGGATGGCTTTGAAGCTTTTATTGACATCAAAATGGCCGGGTGGATAAAAGACACTGAACATGATATATTCTTGAAATGAGGAAGTACCGGTTTCAGGCCAATCACGCGGAAATTGATATAACACTGGGCAGTTTTGGATGGTTTTCTCCATATGTAACGTGAATACCCTTTAGAATCTCTTAAGAAGTCCTCTTTCCAAAACACCTCTCCTAAGGCATACAGCTCTTGGGTAGCTTCGCCTTAATATGCACGTCACCAAGGTTTCACGTCATCAGTAGGCCTTCAAAAATGAGCCCATTACAGTTTTATTTTCATTAAGTAAAGCTATTTAAAATTTCGGCTAAATTTACTCACGCAAAACAACATTTTAATGATTTAGATAGAAAAATTAAATATGACTTAAGATAGCGAAATTAAACTTATGACAAAGGACAAGTTTTTAACCGTAACTAGTAATTATGTAGTGTAATAGGTAAATAGATCATAATCAATTGTTCTCTTCGCAAAGGCATTTTAATTTTTATTTTTAACTTAAGATTGTGGTGGAGTGAAAGGAGCAGTCGCGACAATATATAGGAAGTCCACACAGGTGGACAATAAATTGCAAGAGGCGCCAGGCAATTGACATTTTGGACACTACAGCACAATGGACTGTCAATGTTAAAGTATTTATGGCCGAAAATGATATACAGTCCCGAAAATGATATGCAAATCTGGAGGGGTATATTACCCCGATACCACACCTACATGTCCCTGATTCGGCGAAGTGATTCATTAATTCCCCGATGCGAGCAAATCAAAAACGCCAGCCAATGATGTAAGAGGGGTAAAAAAAAGAAACAGCCCCGTGAGAAGAGAAAAAAAAAGAGAGTGTGTGAGAAGAGACAGTTGAGAGAGTGCTTCGAATCAGTGTGGCGTCGGAGTTGTGTAAAAAGTGTGTGTCGGGAGGGAATGCCAAAGGAGTGTTGCTTGGTGATGACCTAAAAGAAAAAAAAGCGGTCCCAACAGTGCACGCGCCGATCGTGCCCTGCGTAAAGATGGCTACCTCATCATAATGGTGAATATCCAAACTATTTATTTCCTAATGGTGTTTCAAACCTTTCGTGGATACCCCTTATCCTCCAAAACCACATCTCCCCAGATACTTTGTTATACTGAACTGATTTCAACATCACCTTTTAATTAATTTGATCGGAATGTCTAAGAATAAATTGGTTTTATATGTGGCTCACATAGCTTTTAGTTTCTTTCAGTGTTTAGATGTATTCCCATTAATTTCCTTTTTTCAGCGTAATTCTAGGAGTACTTGCCAGGTACGTTGTTCGCGGCACAATCCCACCTTACGATCATATTTGGCCTTAGTATTCATCAAATTTTAATTATTTCAAAATTCCACCCAAAGACTTAACACATCAAACCACTACAGAGATATTTTCTAATATTTGTAGCATTGGCCAGAAAATTTAAATAGTTTTACTTCATGAAATTAAAACTGTGATAACGTCATTATTTGAAAGCCTAGTGATGACTTCAGAGCTTCAGTTGTTAGGCTCTTCAAATGCAGGAGGTGTTGTCGTACTGTGAATTTCAAATTCATACTAAACTCGTTTACTAAACATTCATTCGCATCGAATGACAGAGTTTTCGAAAATGCACTGAAAAACAAATTTCCGATGCCAGTTACATGAACAATGTTGGATTTCCTAGTAAAAATCCACGAAAAATAATGTAAATGATTCTCTAATATTATTTGTCAAACTTTAGTATTTGGTGGAAATAGATATGTTTTAAGCAAGAAACAAAGTTATTAAAATTCAGTAATGCTTATGTATTTTGGCGAATAATAGTGAAAATGCTATAACTCAGTCGGATATTATATATCCCCGCCCGTCAAAGAGTCCAATTTAATTTCAAGTTATTTTTATTCAACACATGTACATTTCATACATAAATGTAATTTCACAAAGAGGCCTTCTTAGAGTGTTTTTGAAACTCTTCAGCAGCGTATGCACTTGCATGAGTACTGTCAAAGCCTCCTAGATACAGAAAGCCTTACAATTCCTACGTCACCAAGATTTGACGTCATCATTACACCTACATTCAAATGTTTTATTTTCACAAAATAAAACTATTAGAAATTTCTGGTGATTTACCTATGAATAGTAATATTTTGATAATTTTAGATAAAATATATTATTTTACGACAAATGTTAGTTTCTAACCATGGTTAATTAGATAATATGATAAGGAAATGGAGGATAATAAATAGTTTGGTATGAGAAATGTATTTTAATTTTAATGTTTTATTTGAGAAATTTTCTGATATTTGTAGCATTGACAAGAAATTTTAAATAGTTAAACTGTGATGACACCATTTTCGTAGGCCTTGGGATGACGTCGAATTCTGGTGAGGTAGCACTTGTAAGACTTCCTTTATCTTGGAGGCGTTGGTACTGTGCTTTTCGAAAATGCTGTAAAATTGCTTACTTTATAAAATAGATATTTGAACTGATCGCACTGAAGAATCTACTAACCTTATAAAATGATACTATGTGAACTCTTTCATAAGTCGTTTGGAATCATTGATGAATTAAAATACATTTACAAGTGAAGTTTTTGTTACTCAGACGATAATATTATAAACAAGCTGAAATATTTCAATTTTAGAATTGGATTTAGAGTATTAAGAAGGAGAATCAAAAATTACACCGTTCGCTAGTTTTTTGAATGAAAAATCATACGCGGAATGAAAACGTGCTTGCTCGATTTTTGATTATGTTGTAATGATTTTTTGTTACATTTTTATGCATGAAGGGATGAGGGATTCCAAAATATTTTGTTTTAATCTATATTCATTTTTTGAAATAAAAACGCTATGTTTTTCTTTAAAATGATTTCATGCAATTTATTCCTGATACCAACATCTGATGAACCACATGGTAATAAGTGAAAACCACCAGATATTTCTTAACATTCAATTATTAATAAACACGCATTTAATGCACTTCGAGTCGCTATTTGTGTTTTAATTCTGAACGTTCAAGAAATGAAACTCTGATCTGTCTGTTGGAGTTTCCATCTATAACAGTTATCGTCTGTAAGAGCAATGGGCTTGCCTCGGAACAATGTTTCCTAAATGGCGGAAACTTCAGAGTGAAAGCTTTGATGATATCAGAGTTTTACTTTCACAAAGTAAGCGGCTGAAAATTTGTGGCGATTGGTTAATATATTAGAAAGCATCTTAATATAAAAACAAAAAATAGTACCTTACATTACAAAATATTTTTTTATGATTGTTATCTGTATCATATTATAAATAACAAGCTGACCCGACAGACGTTGTCCTGTTCAAACGTTGTAAATCCAAAAACTATTTTAAAAATATATATATGAATTGTTTGGGGGGACCGTTTTGATAGTAGTAAAATATCTAAAAAAGAAAAAAAAATAATAATACCTGACGACACTACATGCACAGTTATCATAATTCGACCTATGAATTGCTTGTGAGTGTATATGTATGTTCTATAAACTTAAATATACTGAGTATCATCGTAGTTTAAATGTGTTTTAACTTATAAATCATAAATAACAGCAATAAATAAAAGCCGCGTACCCGTTCTTCATACAGTAAGAAATGAATACTTTCCTTACATATACAGGGTGTCCCAGAAAGGTGGTAACGGGCTTTAATCCTTTATCTATTAGAGATACGTGGGTAGTGTAAATTGAAAAAAAATGTTCAAAATAAGGTCGGAAATGAAACTCTCCTTAAGGAAAAATTTATCTCGTTCATTAAAAAAGTTACATTTTTTAAATTTTCATGCGACTTCCTTACGAAACAAATCCCAGATAGTAAAATGTACCCCATACACTAATAAGGTAACACATAAAATTTGAGAACTATATCTTAAAAAGTGTCAGAGATATGAAGTTAAACATAACGCTGACTTAAACCACTTTTTAATGGCTCGCGAAGGGAAAAAAATAAGGTCGAATGATGGCATTTCAAGGATCGTCTAGAAATTACGAAAGAATTTTTTTTTTTTTTTCACTGTAGGAATAAACATTTATGTACAAAATCGTGTATAGTCCTTTATAATCTTTCTTTAAATATATCTCTGAGACTTCGTATGAGGAAAGGCTCAAATTTGGTACATCACCTCATTAGTGTACGGAGCACATTTTACTAACTGGGAATGCTTTTGTACGGGGATCGTATAAAAATTTAAAAAGTGTAAGTTTTTGAAAATTAACGAGAGGAATTTTTTCTTAGTGTAATATTATTTCCGACCTTATTTTGAATATTTTTTAAATTTACTCTGCCACTTATCTGTAATAGATACAGAATTAAATCCCGTTACCACCTTTTTCGGACACCTTGTATAAATCGAATTAATTCTTATGATGCGGAATCTCAGAAAATGTAAACTTTTTGGATCACTACGTAAAGTTCACATGGCAGATACTAATGTGAGATGAAAATTTGTGGAACTACAAAATGGTGACTCAAAATCTTTTTCAGTGTCACTCGCGATCAAAAGAGAACTGCAGATTTACAGGGACATTTCTCACTTTTTTAAAATATGCATCATAAAATATTGTTTTTTTTAGGCGCAAATTTTAGAATTGATGCCTCAGAAATAAAATAACCTGATGCAGATAGCTGTTTATGCATTCATTTATTTATTTTTTAAGCGTAATTCTTGAAATGTGTGTCATGTAAAAGCGTAGTTATGCTAAACTTCTAAATTTTACCAAACAAGAGAGTCTTAAATTATTCTTAATTCTTTAAATATAGAATATACAGCATGAAACATTCGATTATCTGTGTATGTTTTGATGCCAGAAATGAAATTTCTTTTCCTGTAACTATCATGGCACTTTTGTAAATAAGATCGTGCCATAGCTTTTACCTAAGATCATATTACCCTTATTAAGTCCTAATGAAATTTCAAACTCGTTTTTAAAAAAATATGTGTTATACTATTGCAATTTGTAGTTTAAATAACTAACTAAAATATGATATTATATTTTAACAGAATAGATACCATCAGAATCTATTCTTGGCACATTAAGTTGTCAATCAAATTTTCAAAATTAAATTGAAGTCATTCATATAATTCTTAGAATGGTATATGAAGATTCATAGTACGAATCACAAAATACTGTATGAAACATTCGATTATCTGTGTATGTTTTGATGCCAGCAATGAAACTTCTTTTCCTGTAACTATCGTGCCACTTTCGAAACTACGATCGTGACGTAGCTTTTACGTAAGGACATATTACCCTTATTAAGTCCTAATGTAATTTCAAATATTTCATTTTTTTTAGTTCATTAGAATTACACGTAACATAAAATAGACGTGTAATTCTCTTGCAATTTGTACTTTAAATAAATTACTAAAATATGATATTATATTTTAACACAATAGATACCATAGCAACAGAATCTATTGTTGCCATATTAAGTTGCCAAATTAAATTTTCAAACTTAAATTGAAGTCATTTGTAGAATTCTTAGAATGGGAAAATGAAGATGCATGAGTACGAATCTAACAGAACTTCAACTAAAGTAATTTTTAGAGGTTTAATTTCAGCACATCGAAATGCATATTGCTGAAAGGTTCAGCAACTAACGTGATAGGAGCATTTATTTTTTTCATATTGTATGCTGCATTCTTCCCGAGTGCACTTAATTTGCGCATAATCTCAATATCGACGAAATCCCTCACATTCTTAGATTGCGATTTGCTTGGAATACCGAAATCTTAGGATGGTATGCAGACACTACTGACCGTCATTATAAACCAGTTTTATAGACCGATTGATTGGTGGTGACCGGCCAATTGGTATAGACCGACTGGTGGCTGTAAACCAGTTTTACAGACCGACTGGTGGGTCTGCATCCCAGATTTAGTCTCGGAAAAAGAAAATGCGCAAACATTAAGCAATTTGAGGGACAGTCATTTTAGTCGCATTCTTCAGTTTTTGAATATGTCAGTCGTAAGAAGTAAATTTCCGACATCAATTAAATAACCAATGTTTTATTTGACAGTTAAAATCCATGAAAAAGAAGTAAATAATTCTGTAATACTATTGTTAAACTTTAGTATCTTGTGGAAATCATTATGCGTTGATCAAGAAACTAATTCATTAAAGTTAAATAATATGTCTATATTTTTGAATCGAATAGTGAAAATGATATGATTGAGTGGGATATTATATATCCCATCGTCCGTCAAATAGTCCAATGTAGTTTCGTATATGATATTTTTATGCGATACATGTAAATTAAAGACTTAAATGTAATTTCATATAGAGGAACATTCTCACTCATTCAAACTCTTCAGAAGCACTTGTATTTGCATGAGTACTGCTCCTTTGAAAAATCCGGCAAAAGTCATTTTTGTGTGAAAAGGCGATTAAAATAATTCCGTAAACTCATTACACTGAAGAATCCACCAACAATATAAAATAACACTCTATGTGAGCTATTTCATAAATCGTTTGGAATCGTTGATAATTTAATATTTTTCACCTGTAATTTTTGATACTCTAATAATAGTTTTATAAACAAGCCTGAAATATTTCAACTGGATTTTTAGAGTCTTAAGAAGAATTCAAAACCATCCTCTTCGTAATGTTTTTGAATTAAAATTCCAGAGGTTGCTGAAAAACGTCCTGCTCGATGTTTTGTTATGTTGGAATGATTTTTAATTCGGACTATATATTCCAAAGTCATGAAAGATTCCAAGATATTTTTTTAAACTGCATGTGTATTTATGTGTATTTTGTGAAACAGATCCTTAAGATTTTGTTTTACTCTATATTATTTTTCTGAATAAAAACGCTTTATCGTAAAAATGATTTCATGTATTTTATATCTAATACCGATATCTGATGAATCCCATTGCCGCAATAAGTGAAAAGCATCAGCAATTTCTTAACTTTTAGTTATAAATAAATACATAGTTAATTCATTTCCAGTTGTAATACCATATCATTTGTATCTCTTATCAAGAAATGTAGCTAACATATTTTTCTATTAGACGTTATAAAAGCTATCACCTGGAACTGAACAGTACAAAGTATCACCACCTTCTAAATATGGTTAACCCTTGAGTCGACTCTTTTACCAAAGTTTTATTTTTGTAAACTAAAAGTATTCAATTTTTCAGATGAATGGTAAAAATAATAGAAAGCATCTATAAGGAAAATAATTATTGATTTTATCTATATCATATTATAAATACTTAGTGCTGGTTAAAATTTTCAGTACGTCATAAAATTAAATTTTCTATCTCAAATCATTAAAATGTTTTTATGCTATACTTTAAAAGATTATTAATATGATTTCAGAAGAAAGTTTATTTATGTTATGAACATTAGAAGGATGGCATCAACTATAAGTAGCACTGCAATTTTACCTTACTTGACTCTCATGATGCCAACCAGTTATTGCTAATTACTACAGTTGTATGCAGGATATCCCATAAATTCCCGCCTAATTGTGTGCATATTCCTAGGTACAGTTGCAAAAATAATAATGTCACAAATAATGTGTAAAGAACTACACTTCTACTACTCACAATGTTTGAGGAAGGCAAAAGCAGAAACATCACATACATTATGCGAAAACAGCCTTAATTAAAAGGATAAACTTAGTTTTTTTTTTTTTTTTTTTACACGTGCTTTTATAAAATAATGTCCAAAATGTCCGCAGTGCAATTTGGGACTTGCATGTGTATGCCTTGTAATGACTAAGAGCTCACGTTGCATAAATTAGATGCCGATTTAAAAACACAAACATTCAGGGAAGTTCAAAAATCATTTTTTGTTGCAATTAGGCCTCTATATATCAATTCTCATCAGCTTTTTTGTTGGAAGAAATCAAAAGGCTCCAGATCTGATTAATATAGCGGTCCTAAAATCCAGTACCCCGTATCCAGTCCAGTGGGTAATTTAATGTTTCTATTAGTTTTTCTTTGTACAGGTTGTGAGAATATCACTTTCCTTTTGCATTTTCCTCAAACTCTAAAGGTCGTACAGGTACAGTTTTCTGGGCATTTTTTATGTACAAGAAAAAAAATCATTTAAAATGTTCCTTAAGACATCTAGAATAGCACGCATTTTAAGCTGTTAGTCACAGTTGCAAAATCTATATCATTATAGAGTTACTTAACGGGATCTTGAACAGGGGGAAAACATATTGATGGCAGTTTAATTTTCGTTCAATTTTTAGCTTCTCCAACAGCTAAAAGCCAAGCTGAAAATAATCTTTCAGTCGCCAGACTTTGCATATTTTCTTTGAGGCTCATTATTTCAAACACAGACCAAAATCGGTGCTTCTTTAAGCAGCTACCAACTGTAAGTGATCTTGAGCCTCTTAATATAAGTGGCAGTACTTGTCTAAAATCACCACCAAGTAGAACAACTTTTCCACCGAAAGGTTCTCTGCATTTTGTAAGATCTTGAAGTAATCTGTCTACTGCTAGGAAGGCATAAATATGGGTCATTGGAGCTTCATCCCACAATATTAATTTTTTCTCTAATAATAATTTTGCTTCTTCTGAATCTGATTTTAAACTGCATGTAGAGGTTGCATTTAAACTTAACGGGATTTTGAAAATCGAGTGTGCTGTTCTACCACTTGGTAACAAAGTCGCAGCTATACCTTTTGATTCTACAAGAATAGCAAAATCACCCCTTCCTCTAATTGTGTACATCAACGTTATGTAAACAAAAGTTTTACCTGTTCCTGCAGGTCCATCTAAGAAAAAACACTTAGGACCATTAGCATCATTTTCATAAATTGCAGAAAGAACACTTTCTACAACAGATCTTTGTTCTGCATTTAGTTTTTCAGTGTTAACACAGGCCTTAGTTTGTTCTTGTATAACATCAAATAAAAATGGGCTACGAATATTTGTTATTGAGTTTAAATGTGGGAGTTTCAGTTTCTCCAGACTGAACCCTTGAGCTTTGATAAATGTACTTATTTCAGCTAAAGCATACTGAAATCCAGTTTCTTCAGAATACTGGTGAATGGAATCTTCGGATAGGGAAACTTTATGCTGATCCCAAAGTTCAGGAACATTTTCTACTTCTCCAAATGCACAAATTATACAAAAAAGCACTCTCAAAAAACTTGGCATATGGGTTCTTGCTGCATGGCTAAAGTGTAATGCCAGTATTCATCTCCCTCAAGAAAACCGAGATGTTTGCATGCCATTTCGAAAGTTTCGCACACTATTCCTCGAACCGTTTTTAAGTCATCGAAGCTCACAGCACCAGGTTTATGCAATAACAACATTCGTAGATAATATCGCTCAGTATCTTGAATACGAACAACTGAAATTCTTCCAATTATTTTGTGTCCCATTCTTTGCCTTTTTTCCCATCTTGTTTCGTTACTGTAAAAGACATAGTAAATTGGAATGTCAGGGTAAGTATAGCTTCGAGATCCTTCATCTGTGCAGTTCAGCTTAAACCATGCAGTTAAATTGTTTCTTTGACTGAGGCTCGTAAAGTAGCCTCCTCTTCCCGGCCTTCTTCATAAAATATGGGCTGTTGTTCTGACAAATGGACTGCTAATCTCTGCACAGCATGGGATTTGTGAGACATGGGGAACTCGTTCAAGCGCCACATTGCCTCGGGAGCACTTACATACCTACCATCAAGAAAGGTTAAAATTTCATCATGATGGACAATATTATCATTTTGTAGCCTAACAGAAGCAGCATCATGTCCTTTATATACCTATTTGTACAAATATTTTACACTCCTTACTGAAGCACACATACTTCCACATTAACATGGGCATTGGATTTCTTCATCAGCCAAGAATTGTATGGTACAACCCATCGATTATCGATATCATAACGACCAACTTTCACTGGTTCTATGACCCTTCTTCTATAAACAGGATACCCATTAACATTTTCTTTAGTTCTGTCAATGTTTTCTTTAGGATACTGTTTGCAGCAGGCATTTGAATCCCTCATGCATGGAGAGTTTGGATTCAATGTACCACATGGTCCATGTATCATACATTTTGTGACAATATCGAATAATCGGGGATTACTATGAATATCAGGTAACTCTGCACTCACATACTTGACAATATCATCATTTGTCCGTATTTTTGAAGCTGAGTCTAACGTTAATAAAATGTGTGCATGAGGTAACCCACTTTTCTGAAATTCAATTACGTATATATAAGCAGTAACAACACCAAAAATGTTGTGTTTTAAAATATCATTGCAAATAGGGTTGCAAGTGAAAGTGATAAATAAATCTGGCCGTCCAAATTTATGTACCATAGCCATTGCATCTTGGTAGTTTTGCTGCATATATCTTGCACTACCTGGAAATGTGGATGACAGTATCATTAATTTACCTGCTCGTAAATTTGCATTTCGAGCACGGGTCTAAAGAGCATCTAAAAGACCACTGTACAGCTCTACTCACAAATTTTTTTGGTTCATTCGGATATAAATTAATCGCGAACCTTCTGTTTTAACATATGCATCAACAATATACTGTTGAAACAGTTTCCCACTACTGTGCAATATGCTAAAACCACTACGAATTGAAAGTCGGTATGCATAGTATTGTAATTGAGTTACCCGTATTCTTTTAGCCGAACGTCTATCTTCAACATGTTTCATTCCATCATACCAACCACTTTCACCTCTAGGGAACAGCAAAGGATAAACCATGGGGTCACAACAATGGTTCATAGGAGATATATTCCTACAGTTATCAGCCTTAGGATATATGCAAAAGTCTCTATTTGCAGGAGGATCACCATCATCTCCAACAAATATGGCAGCAACTTCAGTTGAAGATGCTGGTGCGTTATACCTTCGCATATCTAAGTCTGGTTGTTCCATAAAAACCTTTTTAACATTTACAATTGGGTTGATTTGTATTAGTTCGTGCATTTGTAAGAATGATTCAGCAAAGGGCATATTCAGCATACTTCGCAATAAATCATCCAATTTTTCCATAACAGTTCGAAAGCAGTCTTTATTATTTTGCATGCGATAATCCTTTGCCTCACTTGAATAAAAAATATAGAGTTGTCCATATCCAGGCTTATTGCGTTCGTTTGAATATAGTGATGAAACCAAGTGATAAATTTGACCATGAATTCGGAAACAATATGGTCCATTTCCAGGAGGCGATTTAATTTCACCTCCCATGCAAAGGCTAAAGCAGCATTGTATTACCTAATATGCTGTCTATTGTTCTTCGCTTCGGCAGAATCACTACACAGTAAATCTTTTAAAACATCAGGTGTCTCATAAAGCGATGGCAGTGACACTTTACCGTCATGGCAGCATTGCGTAAATTTTTTGCTGTTGTTTTCTTCATCTTTCCAATAGACCGCTTGGCAAAAACTGCAGCATTCTGTCAGCTTTCCGCAATGGTGTTCTGCAACATCAACATGATCAAGTTCTTGGATGTCGACAACCATTGCTTGGGCTTGGCGTTCGCTTTGCTGGCGAGTGTTGAGCCTAATTATTCGCTGATCAACTGTTTCACTTTCGCGTCTCTCTCTTAATAAATTATTTCGTCTTAGTTTTCTTGCTTGGGTTTGTACAGAAGTTTCATTTCCTTGTAAAGCTTGCCTTCGAGCATTTCTTAAAATAAAATTATTTTGCAAATCCATCTGTTATTAACAGTAACAGAAGACTATCTGGCCATTCTGTTAATGCTTACATTCAGCCGTTTTGAATTTGTTTTTCATAAAAATATTGTATCAAGTGATAACGTGCTGTACAAATACATTTCCTGATTGCAGCACCTGCAGGGTTTATGAAATTAGTATTTAGTGTGCATAGTATTCATTCCGCTCAATCAGCTCCATGGATTTGCTAATGTGTACTTTTCTAGTTTATTAACAAAAATGTTAACGTGCTGTTTTCATTCAAACTGTCACGTATGATAATGAAATTAACATAAAACCAAAATAAATTTAGCTGTTGCCATTAAGCAGTGTATCAATACTGTCGATTTCAATATCGTCGATTTTGGCACCGCGTACGTTAGCGCTTATTCAAAAAATGTTTTCATTCAAGTTGTCATACGTTGATCAATCTGTCACATGTTAAAAGTGGTCTAAAATCTGACCACTTTCGGCCGGCATACGATAGCATATTATATATATATTATTACATTTCCATGTGTAAAGGAATGAAAGATTCCACGAAATTTTCATTTTACTCTATATTAGTTTTTTTTTTAAATAAAAAAACGGTTTTTCTCAAAAATGATTTCATGTACTTTATTCCTACTACGAATGTCTGATGAACCACATTGCCGTAATATGTGAAAACCACCAGCAATTTCTTAATGTTCAGCTATAAATAATGACGCGATTAATTAACGCAATGCTGTCTGTTCTCCTGAGGTACCCAAATTGTTCAAGAAATTAAACTTTGATTAGTCTGTTAGAGTTTCCATCAACAAAGGTTATTATCTGCAACTGTGATAGATATCCCTCGAACGAACGGATATTAAATATCGGAACTCGCAAAGAAGAAGCTTTGACGTTATCACAATTCTATTTTCACAAAGTACTGAAAATTCCTGATGACAAATATTAGAAAACATCTTAAAATAAAATTGAAAATACCCTACCGATATAAATAATAGATTATGATGCTTAACTATATCATACTGTCAATAATTAATGATAGTTTAAAAAATCCATCTGTCATAAAGTGAAATTCTCTATTTCAAATCCTTAAAATGTTTTTATGCTATACGTCAATCGATTATTAAGCATGATTTCGGGAGAAAATTCTTTTACATTAGGAATTTGGCATCAAATATAGATACGACTACAATTTCACCTGACTTGACTATCTTCTTGTCAACCACGTATTGCTTAATACTACAGTTTTATAGAGGATTTATCATCAATACCACGAGAACTCTGCACAGTCATTTTCTTCGTTGCTACTTCATAAAAAATACATATAGAACTATACGACCGACAGATTTTTGAAAAATGTTAGAACAGCAAAAACGTTATATTCGGTGGACGAAAACAAACTTGAGGGATGAGCATTGGAGGGATGAGCATAGTTTATTTGGATATGCTTCCATAAAGGCTATAGGTCTACAAGTACAGTTCTATGGGAATTTTTTATGTTCTGACAACCAGGAATATGGCTGTGTAAAATTTGAGGAGTATAAACAGGACACACTGCATATTCCCAGTACTGTTGACTTCCATTCTACAAGTTACATATTCCCACAAAATGTGCTGAAGTCAAAAGATCTCATACCGGAGCTGTAACCAGTATGACATCTTTTGACTTCGTAGCATCCTGTACGCACATTACACAAAATTCTTGCTACATGCGGCATGTGAACGGCGAAAACTATTCCTCTCGCTTAATTTTTGGTAGCAAAATCTAGCAAGTTTTCAATAGTTACCCAGAGTTGCCACCTGCTTAGGAATATAATTAACCACTTTTTTAACAGCAATTTTTGGCTTAAAAAATAGAATGTTTCGGTTTGAAACGCTAGTTGACAACATAGAAGAAAATGAAATGTTAACACCTGAATGTACGAAATTTAAAGGCGTTCGCTCGATGACCATGAATGTAAGCTGAATTTCCTATTCCTGTTTTGTGAATAACTTATTAATCATTTATTATAAAACTAGCTACTCATTATCTTACTATTGGGACCTAACTTCTTTATAGATGTTAATAAAATAATCATAAATAATTATTTTTTATCGGCAAGTTAGTTTCATTTTGATTTTAAGATGTTTTCTAATATTTACACCAATCACCATATATTTTGAATTTTAGTTTCACTTTTCTCATGAAATCATCTATGATAATCGCTTAAACTATTTATAGTGTAACCGCCAAGACAAAATGACTACTACTGTCCCAGGGGGAGAGTCCATGTTTCTGAGTGGTTCTTGGGATTCATGAAACCATGAAGGTGTGCAAGTTGGAATCTGGAAAAGAGTTCTAATCCCCATCCTCTCGGAGTTTTCTTTTTTTACCATTGACGGGCCTGTTTCTTGGAGGCATTGGCCACTACTAAGGCCGGAGTCGTTGGTCTCTTCATAAGGTGGGAACCTAGTGGGTGTGACCAACGTCGCCCCCTATAAAGGGGCGGAGTCAATGACAGCCACGCGCATTCGTGGATCGAACCCCGACCGCCAGGAGTTGAACCCGAAACCGTAGGACAGTGCGTTACACCAACACCTCCTAGATATAGAAAGCCTTACAACTGCTGCGTCACCAAGCTTTGACGTCATCATTTGGCCTACATTTAAAAGTTTGATATTGACAAAATAAAGCTAATAAAAATTTCTGGTGAATTTACCCATGATTGGGACTATTTTAATAATTTGAGATAAAAAATATAATTTTACGACAAATGGCAGTTTTTAACCAAAACTAATTAGATAATGTGATAAGGAAATGGATCATATTGAATAATTTGTGTGATAAAGATATTTTAATTTTAATGTTTAATATTAGATATTTTCTAATATTTGTAGTATTTACCAGAAATTTTTAATAGATTTATTTTTTGAAAATAAAACTTTTAAATATAGGCCAGATGATGACGTCAAAGGCTGGTGACGGAGGAGTTGTAAGGCTTTCTATATGTAGAAGGCGTTGGTTACACACCATACAATCTGATAGGCCCTCAAATAAAAGAAGTACCCTGAGAAAAATCTGACATTTAGTACGCGGACAAGTAACAGCTCCCCGAGAGTAGAAAGTCAAGCAGCGGAAGATTTTATGTTGTCATTTGTCCCAAAATTAAGGACTGATTCCCGGCAGGACATTTGGGTTAGCGCCTGGGCACTCCAATAAAAATGTACCCCCAAAATTATCCTTTGTTACGAAATTTGCAAATATAAATTTCAATTTAAAATAAGAAACTGAGATGCAAATGTTCAACTAATATTAGCAGTAATAATCCTATTTCTATTCGATAGCACTCGCATTACATTCTCAACCTGTTTTAGCTGGTGTAGCGCGAACTTATCATTTAGGCGCGACCTATGTAAAGAAGCATGCTGATATCGAAAAAATCAGAGAGATCATTTTCAATCGGAACATATAAAAGGTAACAGCTTCGTAAGTGACGCAAAGTGAATATCTGTCCCAGTATGAATAAATGTTCTGATATAATATTAGAAAAATAAATACAGAAATATCATGGACAATGTGACTTGAAAAATGTGGAATGAAATTGAAAAATTTAGCAATACATTTGAAAAAATATTATTTTACATAATTATATTATGTTTGAACTATTGCATTTCATTTTGTATCTATGATTAAGTAAACATTCTTATATTGTTATAGCATCCTTTTTCACGCTGTGATACAAGATTTCCTTTATATGGCATAAGTAAGCTCTCTCAAGAGGGGCCCTTTCTCTCTGCAAATCGATCTCAGCCCTCAAGTTCAACACGGTCTTATTTATACGTATTAAGACTATTTAAAATTGGAAGTAAATTTACCTACGTATGAAAATATTTTAATGGTTG
Organism: Cheiracanthium punctorium; assembly: GCA_038373885.1. NCBI lineage: Eukaryota > Metazoa > Arthropoda > Arachnida > Araneae > Cheiracanthiidae > Cheiracanthium > Cheiracanthium punctorium. The sequence continues at coordinate 27,742 of JAWZYV010001535.1, forward strand.
GAGTCAAAAATTTTAATTTTAGGCAAATGGCAATTTTTAAGCATCACTAATGATTCATAATATGATACATATAAAGATCATAAAGAATTATTTTGTATCGGATGAGTTTTACCCATTTCTATTTTAATATGTCTTCTAACATTTCTACCATTCATAGAGAGTGTTGAATAAGCTTCTACTCGCAGGTTTCCTAAATTTAAAGGGCTTTGGCTCGAGGGATGATTTTCACTGTTGCAGGCCACCGTAGCATCATTCGATTATTAATGGAAACTCTAACACACAAATATCAGATTTTCATTTCTGAAGCATATAGAGCATATTACTTCTGTCACCGTTGAAATGGAATAAATACGTATTTATATATAACAGAACGTAAAGAAAGTACTGGTGGTTTTCACTTACATTCACAAAATGGTTCATCAGATGTTGTTGTTTTTTCCCTAATGGCCGATTTCTGCGGGAATGCTTTGGCCACCCACAACAGGCTGGAATTGTTGATCTCTTTATTATGGGGGCACCTAGTAGGTGGGTCAGCATCGCCCCCTATCAAGGGACGGACATGACAACCACGCCCAGTCCAGGATCGCACCCCAGAAGCCGGAAGTTGAACCCGAAACTGGAGTTGACTGACTGAAAAATACGATTCAAGGAGTTCCTAACTGTAAAAGTCTTACCTCCAGTTTGATCTAGGTGTCATTGTGCGAGACCTAGGTGAGATGTTCGAGGGAGGATGTGGGGAGCCCACATCAGTGAGGGTGAGCACATAAGTTGCTCTTGGAAGATCTTCAGAGGTTTTTCAGTCAAGTCGAGAACTGGGCGCGACTTGGAGGGGGGGGGAGGGGTCCAACAGCTCGATGGTCTACCCAGCTTCCCCTCACCGACTAGCGGTGATCTTCGGCTGGGTTGCTAGACTGAGTGCTGGGCCTCCGCGAGGAGAGAGAGGGCGGCCTTCGGCCGTTTTCGGTAGAGGGGATCACTATGATCATAATCAGGAAGTTCAGCAATGATCTCGTTGGGGATAGAGCCCAGTTTATTGTGGAACCTTTTTGCAAGCTTGTGGAGCTGCTTCGTCAATGTGTTAATGTGTAAGTCTTTCTTAATGATGCGGTTTAGTAGGAAGGTCGGGCCGTGCCGTATGATGCGCAGGAAGCGTGCCTCAGTGGATGAGAGGCTGTTAATGTGGCTCTTCGCAGCATAAGCCCATAATGGGGCGGCGTACAGAGCGATTGGTCTGATTAAGGCCTTATATATGGTGGCTTTGTTCTTCGTTTTGTGTTTGCGGGTATAGATGAGGCTACCGACTCCATCAAAGGCGGCCTTCATTTTGCCTCTGGTCCGGGTGACGTGCTTTTTCCATGACAGGTTTTTATCAATAGTCACTCCTAGGTACGAGGCTGAGTTTACCCACTCGATAGCCCTGGAGTTGATGATGAGTCTTGAGGGGGGCATCTTGTTTCCCATATGGATTGCACTGCATTTCTGCGCATTCAGCTTAATTCTCCAGTTGAGCATCCAGAGTTCAATGGCATCCAAGTGCGCCTGCAGGGCTCTTCTAAGAAAACTGCTATTTGGGTGCCTTGCAATAATGGCCGTGTCATCTGCATACATGGCTAAGTTAGTTTTTTCATGTCTGGGGATGTCGTTCACATATAGGTTATATAGCGTAGGGCCAAGTATAGAACCTTGGGGAACCCCGCTACGTATTTGATGTCTGTCCGAGTGGACGTCGCCCAGTCTTACGGTGTATGAACGTTCTGACAGGTAATTGCTAAGTAAGTGTATGAGTTTGTCAGGTATGCCTATGTTGATTAGCTTGTACAGGAGCCCCTCATGCCAAACTTTGTCAAAAGCCTTGCTAATATCAAGGAATACGATGGCAGTGTGTTCCTTCATTTGAAGCCCCTCAGATAGTTGTTCGACCCGAAACTGGAGTTACGGTGCTTTACCCACCTTACAACTCGGTCGGCGTTCATCAGATGTGGTGTTAGGAATAACGTACAAGGAATCATTTTTTAAGAATATAAATTGCGTTCTTTTTTATTGCACAAAATTGATATATAATAAAGAAAATTCTCATGGAATTCATCATCAATTTGCCTATAAAATCCTAATTAAGAATTGTTGCAACATAACCAAATATCGAGCAAGTATGTCTTTTAGTCCACCAGTAATATCTTAATTCGAAAGTCTACGTATTATTAGCAGAGTATCAAAACTTCATGCGTAACATGTTTATTTATGAATGATTCCAAACGACTCAAGGAAGAATTCACGTAGAGCGCATTTTATAGCATTCATCTATTGACTTTTAACCTGCAGGAAACCAAAAAACTACAGACCATTTATACGGATGGAAACGTGATAGACCTGAAACCGGGACTTTCATACTTTAGCTATCAACCACGTTCATTGTATTTTATACATTGGGCTAGGGTGGGGCCGATACGAATTTCAAAGAGAAAGAGTTATTGTTTTTTTGCGAGTAAGACATATTACACCGAGATTAATGTACAACAAAATATTCTAATGGAGTCATCACTCCCCACATGACCAACTAATTTTATCAACTAACTCCTATAAAAAAGTTTGGACCCCAGATTATGATAAACAGTAGCTCTTGTTATTTTCAATGAAATAATCCGAATTACAGTTAACTAAAAAAAAAGAAAGAAACAATTTTAAGCGCTGCAGTGTACTTCACAGTACACTCCTTTTCCTCTACGCTATCGCCAATCTGTTGACTCTATTCAGTATTCGTTTTGTTGTTGTGAGGTGTTCCTTGACAAAATGATCGACTATCACGAGCTGCGTTTTTGATCGGAGGAGTGAAACACAACCACAGCTACCAACAATTCTTGAATATAATTAACCACTTTTTGGAAATAGCTTGTTTTTAACCCTCAAATGTACTCCAATGTGTACCTGCATCGTATTGTTCACTAGCGGATTAGAGTAGAAACCAAATTTCTGACGCCAATTTTCGTAAAATTTAGTTTTTAATAATAAATTATTAATAAGTTATTCACAAACTTGAAATTTAGCTTACACTCGTTGAGTCTTTAAAATTCGTGCATTCAAGGGTTAACATTCTTTTTCATATGAGATATCAGCTCACACTTCCAACAGACATGTTCAATATTTTAAGCCAAAAATTATTGTTAAAAAGGTGGTTTGTTATATTCCTGACAGGTGGCAACTCTGATTAACGACTGAAAATTTGCGAGACTTTGTTACCAAAAATTAATCCTGAGCAATAGTTTTCGCCGTGCACATGACACATGTACCAAGAATTCAGTATAATGTACTTAGAGATACTACGAAGTCAAAATATTTCATATCGGTGCATATTTAAGCAGATCTCTCAAGGAAAATTTGAGCACATTTCATGTGGATATGTAACTTGTACAATGAAAGTCAAAAGTACATGGAATATACAGGGCGTGTTATTTGAACCGCTCAAACTGCGCACAGCTATATTCCTCGTTGAGAGAACATAAAAAATTGCCCACAGTATTGTACTTGTAGAACTATAGCCTTTATGGAAGCAAATTTAAAAAAAAAACTATGTTCATCTCACAGTAAAGTTTGTTTTCGTCCACCGTATATAACGTTTTTGATGTTCTAGCATTTTTCTAAAAAACTGAGGGTCGTAGGCGTATAGTTATATCAGTATTTTTTATGAAGTAACAACGTTGCAGATTTCACGTGATTCTAATGAGATATTCTCTATAAAACTGTAGTATTAAGCAATATGTGATTGGCAAGAAGATAGTCCAATAAGGCGAAATTGTAGTCGTGTCTATATTTGATGCCAAATTTTTAATATAAAAGAACTTTCTTCCGAAATCATACATAATAATTGATTAATGCATAGCATAAAACATTTTAATGTTTTGAAATGGAAAATCTAAATTTATGGCAGATGGAATTTTTTAACCATCATTATTTATTCATAATATGATATAGATAAAGATCATAAAGCATTATTTATATCGATAGGGTATTTGCATTTTAAGATGTTTTCTAATATTTGTAATATTCATCAGGAATAATGAATACTTTGTGAAAATAAAATTGTGGTATCATCAAAGCTTCTACTCTGTGATTTCCGATATTGAATAACCGTTCGCTCGAGTGATATCTATCACAGATGTAGGTGATATCCTTATTGATGGAAACTCTAATTGACTTATCAGAGTTTAATTTCTTGAACAGTAGAAAAAATGGGAAACATTGCAGTGAAATATAATAAGCGTGTTATTATTCATACATGAACATGAAGAAATTGCTGGTGGTTTTTACTTATTACGGCAATGTGGTTCATGAGATGTTCTTATTAGGAAGAAAGTTCATGAAATCATTTTAAAGAATAAGAGTTTTCTATTTTAAAATGTAATATAGAGTAAAATGAAAATTTCATGGAATCTTTCATTCCCTTATACCTGAAAATGTAATTAAAAATCATTAAAACATTGATAAAATAGATCGAGGGAATTTTTAGTCCACCTATGATATTTGAAATCAAAAATATTAGGGAGCGAACAGTTTGTTTTGGAATTTCCTTCTTTAGACTATACATCCATCTGAAATATTTCAGTATTGTTTATAATATTATTATCAAAGTAACAAAGACTTTGCGAGATAATTCATTTTAAATTATCGATTATTTCAGATCACTTATGAGAGTTATCAACTACTCCGACATATATTTAACCTCTTCAAATTTAACTTGTTTAATAGGAATACAATGCATACACTTCTATTTCTTTTATTTTTGTACACTTCACACTGCGCAAGCTTGCTATACTTTAAAACAAAAATTACTGTTCACAAAATTTAGTTGGTTATATTCCGGAGTATTTGGCAAATCTGCACAACTGGTGAGAATTGACAAGCATTTGTTATCAATAACTACGCCAGGGCAATAGTTTTCACCATTCAACTGAAACAGCAAGAATTCAGGAAAACACTTGTAAGATACTAAAGGAAAAGGAAGTCAAAAGATTTCAGAACTGAGCAGATTTAAGGAGATGGCTTAAGGAAAATTTGAACTCATATTGTGGCTGTATTTAACTTGTTTAGTAAAAGTTAGTAGGACCAAGAATAAACAGGGTGTTTTATAAATACCACCGAAACTCTGCACAGCCACTTTCCACAATGGGAAAAATAAAAAAAAAATGCCCAAAGAGCTGAAGCTGTACGACCCGTAGTTTTCAAGAACAATGAAAAGTGATAAGATAACATGATGTTGAAGGAAAAACAAATTGATTGGATATTGTAATAATTAGGGGATATTATTACAATATCCAATTATTACAATATCCACTAATTATTACAATATCTAATGGATTGGATATTGTAATAATTAGTGATGGTTAAAAATTGTCATCTGTCATAAAATTATATTTTCTAGCTGAAATCTTTTAAAAGTTTTCATGCTGTACTTCAAGCGATTATTAAATATGATTTCCAGAGGAAGTTTACTTATATTATGAGCTCTAGAAGGATGACATCAAATATATCACTGCAGTTTTAACTTTCTTTATTATATTGATTCCGACCACATCTTGCTTGTAACTAGTTTTATACAGCATGTCCCATAAATGCCATCTAAATTCTTCACAGCCCGATACCTCGTTGACATTACATAAAAAATTATGTACCTGATCTGTTGAGATCTGTACCTGAACGACCCACAGTTTTCGTGGAAAATGAGATCAAAAAGCAGATACCTTACATACGGTGTAAGATCACAGCCTTTATTGGAAGTCTGAACATAGTTTCTTGTATGCGCTTTTTAAAAATGATGTGCGAAATGTCCACCGTACATATTGCGGCATGCATGCGCGCTTTGTAATGACTAACTGCTCACGTTCCATAAACCTGGTACCCACATAAACTCACACGGAGGGAAGGGATGGGACAAAAATCACTTTTTATTGTAATAAGGTGTCGATTGATGAATGCTTGTAAACGTAACCTTTGGAAGAAATACAAAGGTGCCACATCTTATGACCGTAGTTGTCAAAATATGCAGTCCCTCTTATGAAATCCATTGGCTAATTTAATGTTTTAAATATTTTTCCTTGGACATCATATGATGGTCACTTTGCATTTTTGTCGAAAACTACGGATAGTACAGCTGCAGCTATTTTGCATATTTTATTTTTTCCAATGTGGAATCTGGTTGTGCACAGTTTGGATCGTATTTATGGAACACCCTGTTTATTCTTAGTGCTATTAACTTTCAATAAACGGGTAAAATGAAGCCACAATATCAATTCAAAATTTCATTAAGACATCTGCGTAAGTCTGCTCTTCTGACTTCCTTTTCCTTCAGTATCATACAAGTGTTATCATGAATTCTTGCATTTGCGGGTAAATGGAGAACACTATTGCTCTTGCGTGGTTATTGATAACAAATGCTTGTAAATTCTCAACAATTGTGCAGATTTGCCAAATACTCCGGAATATAACCAAGTAAATTTTGTGAACAGCAATTTTTGGTTTTAAAGTATAGCAACTTGCGCAGCGTGAAGTGTAAAAAAAGGAAATATAAGTATATGCATTGTAATCCTAATAAATAAGTTAAATAAATTTCAAGAAGTTAATTTTATGTAGACGTAGTTGACAACTCTCAATAGTCGTTTGAAGTAATCGATAAATGAACATGAATGATATAGCGAAGTCTTTGTTACTCTGATAGTAATATTATAAACAAGACTGAAATATTTTAGCTTGATTTAGTCTTAAGAAGGAAATACCTAAAGCAGCCCGTTCATAAATTTTTTGAATTGAAATATCATAGGTGGACTAAAAACGTCCTTGATCGATTTTTGATTATAATGTAATGATTTAGATTTAGATTTTTATGTAAAAAGAAATGAAGGAGTAAATGAGATATTTGCTTTACTCTATATTCATTTTGTGGAAAAAAAGCATTATTTATACTCATAAAAATAATTCAACGACATGACAAAATGTTTTTATTGGTAATACCTAGGCCTTTCAAGGCTAAATTTTCAGTTTCTTAGTTACAATCCTTTTTTGTTCAAATATTAAATAAAATGGGCCTCTATGTGAGGCGTGGTCATGTCAAGGAAAAAATATTTTGTTTTTTCAATGTATAAATAAATGAGTAATATGTACAAAGATAAAAAATGAGGTAACAATATAAATGATTGGTTATGAACATATTGAAAAAATAGCACACAAAAATAGTAATTAGAATAATGGCTGGATGGTTCCTACTGGGTATCCAAGTGTAAGAAAGCATTGCTTCTTTTATAGCACATTACTTCTTCTCGGAAATAGTAATGGCAGCTCGAAGCTGTTAAACATCACTGTTACCTTTTATATGTTCCGATTGAAAATGATCTCTCTGTTTCTTATATTTGGTGAAGAAATTTTCACCAATCTGATGGACAATTTTTCTAAACAAAGGTATGCCGAGATCGCGCCGTATAACTGTATTAGTCAGGTACTTGTGTCCATGCTGTAATCGGCGGACAATTGCGTTGTGTTTTCGTGATACGATATCTGAATCGGTTTTGGCGGTGTACCCCCAGATTACGCTGGAAGAAGTCGCTGCAAGAAGCACTGCGCACTTATGTAATTTTCCTTTACTTTGACAGCTGAGCTTATTTAAGAAAAGCAACTTCTCAAATTTTTATTGCTCCAACCATTTTATTATGGGTATAAAGCACCTGTGCTTTCCATGAAAGACTGGAGTCAATTATGACTCCCAAGTAGATGCAGGTTCTCGTTCAGTTAATTCTTTTGATATGTATGGTGAATTTTTATTGGTGAAGCTATCGGTGAAATGAATCACATTACATTTAGAGGGATTAGTTCTAATTTTTCGTTTTTGAACCCTTGTTTCTAAGATATCCGTGGATCTGTAATTGTTTAATCATAATATTAGAGTGGAAGGATCTTGAAAGTACGGCTTTATCGTCGGCATATATAGCAAGTGTTTGCATTCACTTCGGGCAATGTCGTTGATGTATATTTTAAACAAAGTAGACCCAAGGACTGACCTTTCTTGGGCGATTGCTTTAATTGAAGTGTAACGTGAGAGTTGTTTATACGGACGGTAAACGATCGTTCACTGATATAGGAATGAAGCAAATGAAAGATTCCATGAAATTTATTTGTATTACTCTATATTACTTTTTAAAGAAAAAACCCTTTTTCTTAAACTTTATTTCATGTACTTTATTCCTAATACGAACCTCTGATGAACCACATTGCCGTAATAAGTGTATCCCACCAGCAATTTCATTATGTTCAGTTATAAATAATAACGTGCTCATTATATTTCACCGTGGTTCCGCCTAAATTGGTCTAATTGTTCAAGAAAATAAACTGTGACTAGTCTGTTAGAGTTTCAATCACTAAAGGTTATAATCTGTAATCGTGATCGATATCCCTCGACCCAACGGTTAATAAATATCGGAAATCACAGAGTTGAAGCTTTGAGGTTATGACAATTTTATTTTCACAAAGACATCAAAATTCCTGATGAATGGTGCAAATATTAGAAATCGTCTTAAAATGAAAATAAAAATACCTTACCGATAATAGTTTATGACCTTTATCTATATCATATTATGATTAATTAATGATGATTAAACAATGCAACTGTCAACAGTTATATTTTTTATTTCAAATCATTAAAATGTTTTTATGGTATACTTTAATCGATTACTAAGTACGATTTTGATGCTATGCACAGCCAGATTCTCAATTTGGAATCTGGCTGTGCAGAGCTTCGGTGGTATTTATGGAACACCCATTTTATTCTCAGTCTTATTAATTTTCAATAAAGAAATTAATTAAAGAAATTAAATAAAACCACAATATGAATTCTAATTTACCTTAAGACATCTGATCAGTTCTGAGATCTTCTGACTTCCTTTTCCTTCAGTAACGTACCCGTTTTATCCTGAATCCTTGCTGTTGCGTGTGAATGGTGAAAACTATTGCTTTGCCGTGGTTATTGAAAACAAATGCTCGTCAATTCTCAACATTTATGCAGAGTTGCAAACTACTCCGGAATATAAACAACTAGTTTTTCGTGAACAGTAATTTTTGTCTTAAAGATTTGCCGAATTGGGAGGCCCTGGGCAAAAGCTTCATTAGGGGACCCACTTTCGAAAACTTTTTAAAAATTTACAAATTTTTAAACTTAAAGAACAATTTGGGGGCCCCCTTTATTTGGTGGGGGGCGAGCGCTTGCCCCGAATGCCCTTCCGGAAATCAGGCTCTGGCTACAGTGCCATCAAGTTGTGAGTACAGCCAAATGAATACTAAAAAAATATTCTCTCTACTCAAATGTGTATGTACACCAATTTTTAAGGGGATCGGTAGAACGGCTTTGAAGTAGGTGCGCTGCATCGGCATCTAGAGGCAAGTCGTAGCAAAATAGGTAGCGTAAAGGTAATCTCCGTGCTCAAATATCTGTGTGTACCATTTTTCATAAATCAGCTGAACGGTATTTTCATAGCAAACGGTTGAACGGTAAAAAAGGAGAGTTATAGCTAAATGAATGCTAAGAAAATCTTTTCGTTCAAACATCTATATTTACGAATTTCCATGCCGATTAGTTGAACGGTCCTGAAGATATTGGTTTGAAGTAACATCTAGTGGCAAGTTATATCAAAATGGATAACGCCAAAATATTCTCCGTGTTCGAATATCTATCTATACCAGTTTTCATAGTGATCAGTTGAACAGTCTTTTATATGCTGCAGCCGCATGAATAGACGAATTGAAGTAAGAAGTTGATACGTTGCTGTGCTATCTATTGGCGAGTTAAAGTAATGATGTGCTACAGCACAAAAGTAGCTATTTATAGCAAAATGGATAACACGAAAATATTCTCCGTGTTCAAGTATCTATCTATATCATTTTTCATAGAGATCAATTGTCCGGTCATGAAGTTGGTGCTCTGCATTGCCGTTTAATTGCGAGTTAAAGTAATAATGCGCTGCAGTGCCATTTAGTAGTGAGTAAAAGCTAAATGAATAGTTAGAATATAGTCTCCGTGCTCAAATGTGTAAGCATCAAAATTTTTATGGGGATTGGTTGAATGGTATAGAAGTCGATGCGCTGCAGCGCCATCTTGCGGCAAGTTATAGCAAAACGGATAGCGTAAAAATATTCTCCATGTTCATATACTCATGTGTACCAATTATCATCAAAATCGATTGACCGGTATTTTCACAGCAAGGGCTTAAATGAAATGGAATTCGGCGTTCTGCAGTACCATCTAGCGGCAAGTTACAGCAAAATAGATAGTGTAAAAATATTCTTCTTCTTCAAATATCCGTGTGTACCAAATTTCGTCAAAATCGGTTGAATAGTATTTTCATAGCAAGCGGTCGAACGGAATAGAAATCGACGTTTTGCAGCGCCATCTAGCGTCAAGTTACAGCAAAATTGATAAAGTAAAAATATTCTACGTATTCAAATATCCGTGTGTACCAATTTTCATCAAAATTAGTTGAACGGTACTTGCATAGGATGCGGTTGAACGGAATAGAATTCGATGTACTGCAGCGCCATCTAGCGGCAAGTCATGACAAAACAAATAGTGTAAAAATATTTTCCGTGTTCAAATATCCATACGTATACCAATTTTTGCCAAAATCGGTTGAACGTTATTTTCATAGCAAGAGGGTTGAACGGAATATAATTCGACGTTCTGCAGCGTCATCTAGCGGCAAGTTATGGCAAAAGGGATAACGTAAAAATATTCTACGTCTTCAAATATCCGTGTGTACCAATTTTCATCAAAATTAGTTGAACGGTACTTGCATATCAAATGCTCGAACGGAATAGAATTCGACTTTCTGCAGTGCCACCTAGCGGCAAGCTGGAGGAAAATGGATAGCATAAAAACCTTCTCCGTGTTCAAATATCCTTAAATGGCAATTTGCATCAAAATTGGTTGAATGGAACTTTCATAGCAAGCGGTTGAACTGAATAGAATTCGAGGCTCTGCAGAGCCACCTAGCGGCAAGTTTTAGCAAAATGGATTGCGTAACAATATTCTCCGTGTTCAAATATCCATACGTACCAATTTTCGTCAAGATAGGTCGAACGGTATCTTCATAGCAAGCGGTTGAATAGATTTCGACGTTCTGCAGTGCCACCTAGCGGCAAGCTAGAGTAAAATGGATAGCATAAAAACCTTCTCCGTGACAAAAGACTAAAGTGTACCAAATTTCACGGTGATCGGTCAAGCGGTTTTGGAGTTTTGCAACGTCATACACACATACACACCCACAAACATTCATTTTTATATACACTGCTGGCCACCCAAATTGCAACACCAAGAAAAACAAGAGATATCACAACAAAATTTATTGTGAAGATAACATGTTGACCAAGTAACAAATGATTAAATTTACAGCATTCTATGAAGCGTGGTTCCTGCCAAAATCAGTACCCAGAGTAGCCGCCGTTGTTGGAGATCACAGCTGCCACACGCCTCGGCATTGATTCAAAGAGACTTTGAATGTGTTCTTGGGGTACAGCAGACCAAGCAGCTTCCACACGTTGCCAAAGTTGATCTGGTGTGACAGCTGGGGATGAACTCTGGGTCAGTCGTTGAGCAACCATGGACCACATGTTTTCTATCGGCGAAAGATCCGGAGAGCGCGCCGGCCAGGGAAGCAATTCAATCTGGTGATTGACGAAGAACCCTTGGACAATGCGTGCCACGTGTGGCCGTGCATTATCCTGCTGAAATATGGCTGTTGGCAAGCCCTGAAGGTAAGAAAGGACAACTGGCTCCAACACCTCGGAGATGTAGCGCTGGCTGGTTAAAGTACCGGCAATGCGTACTAGAGGAGTGCGAGAGAGATATCCGATACCGCCCCATACCATAATACCCGGTGCAGGACCAGTGTGACGGTGCATAATGCAGCTGTTCAGCATCCTCTCTCCACGGTGTCTCCAGACTCGAATCCGACCGTCGTGGTGTTGCATACAGAAGCGTGACTCGTCAGTAAAGAGAATTTCATTCCATTCTGTCGTCCACATCCTTCTTTCATCGCACCATTGGCGGCGGAGACGTCTGTGGTTCCGCGTCAGAGGTAGACAAAGCAACGGACGTCTTGCGGACAGACCATTCTGCTGTAAACGACGTCGAATGGTACGCGCAGACACTGGATGATGCGTTACAGACTGAATCTGCTGTGATATGGTTCGTGATGTGACTGAGCGGTCCGTCACTGCCATGCGTACAATCTGCCTGTCATCACGTGACGTGGTGCACTGAGGTCGATGCGGTCGATCACGTCTGTCCGTCGTACCCTCCTGCACCCAACGATCACATATCCGCATCACAGTTGTTTGGTTTCGTCCAATACGACGACCGATTTCCCTGAAAGATAACCCACAATCTCGGTATGCCACTATCCTTCCTCTGTCAAACTCGGATACTTGATCAAAAGATGATCGTTGTTTCCTACGAGGCATAATTTATCGTTTTTTTGAAAAAAAAGCAAGAAAAACACAATTGCTGTACTTGAAACCGTCGAAATCTCCAAGCCTTAAATAGCGCTTTGAGGTGGCGCGCTTGATGTGCGTCTGCGCTGAAATTCTAATCATTTGCATATCTCACCTCAGCTAATGCATGTTGTAAATTTCATATTATTTGCATGCTTCCTTCAGGGTGTTGCATTTACGATGGCCAGCAGTGTATATAGATAATTGAAAATAAAAACGCTTTTTCTTAAAAATGATTTCATGTACTTTATTCCTAATACGTATATCTGATGAACCACATTGCCGTAATAAGTAAAAACCACCAGCAATTTCTTCATGTTCAGTTATGAATCATAATGCGCTTATTGTATTTTACTGAACTGTTTCGCATTTTTAAATTGTTCAAGAAAGTGAACTCTGAGTCAATTAGAGTTTCCATCAATGAAGGTTATCATCTGCAATTGTGATATATATCTCTCGAACCAACGGTTATGAAATATCGGAAATCACAGAGTAGAAGCTTTGACGTTATCACAATTTTAACAGAGTATTCATAATTCCTGTTGAATGGTACAAATATTAGAAAACATCTTAAAATAAAAATGAAAATACCCTACCGATATAAATAATTCATTATCTATATCATATTATGAATAGTCATTGATGGTTATAATCCATCTATCATACAGTTAAATTTTCTACTTGAAATCATTAAAATGTGTTTATCCTATTCTTTAATAAATTATTGTGTATGACTTCGGAAGAAAGTTCTTTTCCATTAGAAATTTGGCATCAAATACAGATACGACTACACTTTTACCTTACTTGACTATCTTGATGCCAATCACATATTGCTTAATGCTACAGTTTTATAGAGGATTTCCCATAAGTACCGCTCGAACTCTGTACAGTCATATTCTTCGTTGTTACTTCATTAAAAATACCTAAAGAACTTTACCTCCACGACCCACAGTTTTCGAGAAAAATGCCCGAACAACATATGGTGTATGATAACAGATTTTATTGGAGGGATCAACATAGCTTTTTTGAATATGCTTTTATAAAGGCTATAGGTCTACAAGTACAGTTCTGTGGGCAATTTTTATGTTTTCTCCCACCGAGGAATATAGCTGTGCAACATTTGAGCTGTATAAACAGACACCCTCCATGTTCGCAGTGCTGTTAACTTTCATTGTACAAGTTACACATTCCCACAAAATGTGTTGAAGTCAAAAGATCTCATACCGGAGCTGTAATCGGTATGAGATCTTTTGACAGTGTTATAGTATAGAAAGTTTGCGCAAATAAATAAGTTAAATAAATTGCAAGAGGTTAATTTCATGTCGGAGTAGTTGAGAACTCCCAATAGTCGTTTAGAGTAATCTATAAAATAACATGAATTATCTGGCGAAGTCTTTTTTACTCTGAAAATAATATTATGAAAGAGATCTTAATATTTCAACTTAATTTAGTCTTAAGAAGGAATTTCCAAAAGCAGCCCGTTCATAATTTCTTTTGAATTGAAATATCATAGGTGGACTAAATACGTCCTTGCTCGACTTTTTATTATGATGTAATGATTTATAGTTAGATTTTTAAGTAAAAAGAAATGGAAGATTAAATGAAATATTTAATTACTCTATACCCCCATGTGATGCACGGTCATGTCAAGATGAAATTTTTTTTAATGAAAATAATAAATCAGCAATATGTACAAACATAAAAAATGAGGTAACAAAATAAGACAGTAAAAAATCCGATGCAGTTATACGTGGCAGTGCATTTGAGGATAAAAACAAGCTATTTCCAAAAATTGGTTAATCATATTCAAGAATTGTTGGTAGCTGTGGATTTTTTTTCACTCTTCCGAGCAAAAAGCAATTCGTGATTGTCGATCATTTTGTCACCCCACAACAACGGAATGAATTCTGCATAGCGTCAGCAGATTTGGCGGTAGCATAGAGAGAAAAAATCTGATGTGTCCAACACATGACTTCCTTGCACGTCTATTAAATCAAAAATGTTTTTTACGCACTTCCTCTAAACTTATTTGTTTGAAAGAGATAAAATATCAATAATAGTAAGGTTTAGCGATTTCCAGCCAAATATTTCGATATCGCCAAGCTGAGTTCAATTTGAAAGATTTCTTTCTGACACTTTATTTGGCGATATTTCACCAAAAGCCGACTAACTTGAGATAGTTTGCGAGATTTTGGGGATAGCCAAAGTAGTCATTGACCACAGACTTTCAATGAATTGAATGCATCCATACACCTTAATGTATTTAAAGTCATTTGGCTCACCCTGTAAATCAATTCCCAGTCGATTGCTGTCAAAAAAGATATTGAAAACCGTTAGATATTATAATATAGTTCTAAATACAAAAGTTCAAAATTTTACGGGTTAAAGTTTTAGAGTTATACAAAATACGAAATAATTTTTGGCGCCAAATTTGGCGATATTTCGGCGAAACTCGTCAATGTCGACGACATTTGGCGAGATATTAAGCATGGACCAACAGAGATTATCGCCAAATTTGGCGATATTTCGCCAAAACTCGCCAAGAACGATGACAAATGGCGATACTTTGGGCATGGACCAAATGTCTGACTATCGCCAAATGTGGCGAGATTTTGGGCATGTACCAAACAATGACTGTCTAAAATTGTATTATATTGAAGATGTCCATACACATTAAAGTACTGAAATTATTTTCGGTGGTCCTGTAAATAAACTCTCCAGTAGATTTTAACCAAAAATCGAGATGCACAACTAGATGTTACAACAATCTTATATATGAAATTTCATAATAGTTTTTGAGATTTGAGAGTTAAATATGCACACACGTACACAAAAAAGTCGCCAAGCCTGGCGACTTTTGGCATAGTACTTGAGGGAGGCACGTGGCCGTGGTCGGACCATTACCTAACTTATGTGGTAGGACGGTATTGTGCTTGAAATGGATGAATCTCCTAAAATTGCCATTGACCGTAATGTATTGGAAATCTTTTGAGTGTTCCTGTAGCAGAACTGTAAATGATAAAGACACTTTTTTTAATGGAGAAATTCATTTTCTAACTCTTTACAGCATATATCACTTCTGAGTCGTTTGAAATAGCCCAATACCTCTAAAAAACGCTTTGATGAATTTCGGCCCATAGAGCGTAATGTATTTCGAATCTTTTAGGCGGATCTGTAGATAAACTATCCAGTCGAATGGAACCGAAAGGGGAGGTGCACAACTAGATGTTACAACAATCCTAAAAATAAAGTTTCAACATTCTACGCCTAATAGTTTTTGAGATATGCGAGTTTAATGAATTTCGGCCCATTGAGCGTAATGTATTTCGAATGTTTTGGGCGGTCCTGTAGATAAACTATCCAATCGAATGGAACCAAAAGGGGAGGTGCACAACTAGATGTTACAACTATCCAAAATATGAAGTTTTGACATTCTACGCCTAATAGTTTTTGAGATATGCGAGTTTAATGATTTTCGGCCCATAGAGCGTAATGTATTTCGAATCTTTTGGGCGGTCCTGTACATAAACTATTCATTCGATTGCGACCAAAAGGGGAGGTGCACAACTAGATCATAGAACAATCCTAAATATCAAATCTCAACATTCTACGACCCATAGTTTTTGAGATATGCGAGTTACATACATACGTACGTACGTACCTACGTACGTACGTACAGACGGCATGGAAAAACTGACCACAATATACTCGCCGCTGGTCAAAATGAGTTGCAGACGCGTTAATATGATCGTGCATGCTAGCCTACGATGAGATGCATCGAAAAAATTTTTAAAATTCAATTT
This sequence comes from Cheiracanthium punctorium, assembly GCA_038373885.1. Classification (NCBI taxonomy): domain Eukaryota; kingdom Metazoa; phylum Arthropoda; class Arachnida; order Araneae; family Cheiracanthiidae; genus Cheiracanthium; species Cheiracanthium punctorium. The sequence goes on from JAWZYV010001535.1 coordinate 44,064, forward strand.
AGAGGTAGTCAAAATCGGTTTTTTTGTCGAAATTTGGCCTCCAAAATTTTTCGGTATCACATTACTTCCTTATACTACGTACAAGGAAGTAAAAATCTGATGTGTCCAACACATGACTTCCTTGCACGTCCATTAGATCAAAAATATTTTCGACGCACTTCCTCTAAACTTATTTGTTTGAAAGAGATAAAATATTAATAATAGTAAAGTTTAGCGATTTCTAGCGAAATATTTCGATATCGCCAAGCTGAGTTCAATTTGAAAGATTTCCTTCTGACACTTTATTCGGCGATATTTCACCAAAAGCCGACAAACTTGAGATAGTCTGCGAGATTTTGGGGATAGCCAAAGTAGTCATTGACCACAGACTTTCAATGAATTGAATGTATCCATACACCTCAATGTATTTAAAGTCATTTGACTCACCCTGTAAATAAATTCTCAGTCGATTGCTGTCAAAAAAGATATGGAAAACAGTTAGATATTAATATAGTTCTAAATACAAAAGTTAAAAAATCTACGGGTTAAAGTTTTAGAGTTATACAAAATACGAAATAATTTTTGGCGCCAAATTTGGCGATATTTCGGCGAAACTCGTCAATGTCGACGACATTTGGCGAGATTTTAAGCATGGACAAACAAAGACAGATTATCGCCAAATTTGGCGAGGTTTCGCCAAAACTCGCTAAGAACGATGACAAATGGCGATACTTTGGGCATGGACCAAATGACTGACTATCGCCAAATTTGGCGATATTTCGCCAAAACTCGCCACGGTCGAGGACAGACGGCGAGATTTTGGGCATGTACCAAACAATGACTGTCTACAGTTGTATTATATTGAAGATGTCCATAGACATTAAAGTACTAAAATTCTTTTCGGTGGTCCTGTAAATAAACTCTCCAGTAGATTGGAACCAAAAATCGAGATGCACAACTAGATGCTACAACATTCTTATATATGAAATTTCATAATAATTTTTGAGATTTGAGAGTTAAATATGCACACACGTACACCAAAATTCGCCAAGCTTGGCGACTTTTGGCATAGTTCTTGAGGGAGGCACGTGACCGTGGTCGGACCATTACCTAACTTATGTGGTAGGACGGTATTGTGCTTGAAATGGATTAATGCCCCTAAAATTGCCATTGACCGTAATGTATTGTAAATCTTTTGAGTGTTCCTGTAGCAGAACTATACATTATAAAGACACTTTTTTTAATGGAGAAATTCATTTTCTAACTCTTTACAGCATAACATCACTTCTGAGTCGTTTGAAATAGCCCAATACCTCTAAAAAACGCTTTGATGAATTTCGGCCCATAGAGCGTAATGTATTTCGAATCTTTTGGGCGGTTCTGTAGATAAACTATCCCGTCGAATGGAATCGAAAGGGGAGGTGCATAACTAGATGTTACAACAATCCTAAATATAAAGTTTCAACATTCTACGCCTAATAGTTTTTGAGATATGCGAGTTTAATGAGTTTCGGCCCATTGAGCGTAATGTATTTCGAATGTTTTGGGCAGTCCTGTAGATAAACTATCCAGTTGAATGGAACCAAAAGGGGAGGTGCACAACTAGATGTTACAACTATCCAAAATATGAAGTTTCGACATTCTACGCCTAATAGCTTTTGAGTTAGGCGAGTTTAATGAATTTCGGCCCATAGAGCGTAATGTATTTCGAATCTTTTGGGCGGTCCTGTACATAAACTATCCAATCGAATGGAACCAAAAGGGGAGGTGCACAACTAGATGTTACAACTATCCTGTACCAGGGGGAGAGTCCATTTTTCTGCGTGGTTTCTGAGGGGGGGAGGGTTCTTTTCATAATCTTGATAAATCGGTTTGTATACAAATCTTGTTTTAAAAAAATCTGATGTGTCCAGCACATGACTTCCTTGCACGTCTATTAAATCAAAAATGTTTTCTATGTACTTCCTCAAAACTTATTTGTTTGAAAGAGATAAAATATCAATAATAGTAAGGTTTAGCGATTTCTAGCCAAATATTTCGATATCGCCAAGCTGAGTTCAATTTGAAAGATTTCCTTCTGACACTTTATTCGGCGATATTTCACCAAAAGCCGACAAACTTGAGATAGTCTGCGAGATTTTGGGGATAGCCAAAGTAGTCATTGACCACAGACTTTCAATGAATTGAATGTATCCATACACCTCAATGTATTTAAAGTCATTTGACTCACCCTGTAAATAAATTCTCAGTCGATTGCTGTCAAAAAAGATATGGAAAACAGTTAGATATTAATATAGTTCTAAATACAAAAGTTAAAAAATCTACGGGTTAAAGTTTTAGAGTTATACAAAATACGAAATAATTTTTGGCGCCAAATTTGGCGATATTTCGGCGAAACTCGTCAATGTCGACGACATTTGGCGAGATTTTAAGCATAGACAAACACAGATTATCGCCAAATTTGGCGAGGTTTCGCCAAAACTCGCTAAGAACGATGACAAATGGCGATACTTTGGGCATGGACCAAATGACTGACTATCGCCAAATTTGGCGATATTTCGCCAAAACTCGCCACGGTCGAGGACAGACGGCGAGATTTTGGGCATGTACCAAACAATGACTGTCTACAGTTGTATTATATTGAAGATGTCCATAGACATTAAAGTACTAAAATTCTTTTCGGTGGTCCTGTAAATAAACTCTCCAGTAGATTGGAACCAAAAATCGAGATGCACAACTAGATGCTACAACATTCTTATATATGAAATTTCATAATAGTTTTTGAGATTTGAGAGTTAAATATGCACACACGTACACCAAAATTCGCCAAGCTTGGCGACTTTTGGCATAGTTCTTGAGGGAGGCACGTGACCGTGGTCGGACCATTACCTAACTTATGTGGTAGGACGGTATTGTGCTTGAAATGGATTAATGCCCCTAAAATTGCCATTGACCGTAATGTGTAAATCTTTTGAGTGTTCCTGTAGCAGAACTATACATTATAAAGACACTTTTTTTAATGGAGAAATTCATTTTCTAACTCTTTACAGCATAACATCACTTCTGAGTCGTTTGAAATAGCCCAATACCTCTAAAAAACGCTTTGATGAATTTCGGCCCATAGAGCGTAATGTATTTCGAATCTTTTGGGCGGTTCTGTAGATAAACTATCCCGTCGAATGGAATCGAAAGGGGAGGTGCATAACTAGATGTTACAACAATCCTAAATATAAAGTTTCAACATTCTACGCCTAATAGTTTTTGAGATATGCGAGTTTAATGAGTTTCGGCCCATTGAGCGTAATGTATTTCGAATGTTTTGGGCAGTCCTGTAGATAAACTATCCAGTTGAATGGAACCAAAAGGGGAGGTGCACAACTAGATGTTACAACTATCCAAAATATGAAGTTTCGACATTCTACGCCTAATAGCTTTTGAGTTAGGCGAGTTTAATGAATTTCGGCCCATAGAGCGTAATGTATTTCGAATCTTTTGGGCGGTCCTGTACATAAACTATCCATTCGATTGCCACCAAAAGGGAGGTGCACAACTAGATCATAGAACAATCCTAAATATCAAATCTCAACATTCTACGACCAATAGTTTTTGAGATATGCGAGTTACATACATACGTACGTACGTACGTACGTACATACGTACGTACGTACAGACGGCATGGAAAAACTGGCCACAGTAGACTCGCCGCTGGTCAAAATGAGTTGCAGACGCGTTAATATGATCGTGCATGCTAGCCTACGATGAGATACATCGAAAAAAATTTTAAAATTAAATTTAGAGGTAGTCAAAATCGGTTTTTTTTGTCGAAATTTGGCCCCCAAAATTTTTCGGGATCACATTACTTCCTTATACTACGTACAAGGAAGTAAAAATAGTGAACTGTGTAGAATACCGCATCGCTTAAAGTTGTTTCTTATTTTAGTTAATTGTAATTTAGATAATTTCATTGAATATTTGACTAACTACTCATTATCTCCCTATTGGGGCCGAACTTCTTTATATTTGTTAGTTGATAAAATAAGTTGGTCATGTAGGGAATGAGAACTCCATTAGAGTATTTTGTAGTAGATTAATCTTGGTGTAATACGTCTTACTCGAAAACAAACACTCTTTCTCTTTGAAACTGTTATCGGACCCGAAATAACCCAAAGTATAAAATACACTGAACGTGGTTGGTGGCTAAAATATTAAGAAGCTGGGTTCATGCCTATCACGTGGCCATTGGTATAATGGTCTGGAGTGTTTCTGGTTCCCTACTTGTTAAAAGTGAATAATATAAAATGCGTTGTATGTGAATTCTTTCTTGAGTCGCTTGGAATGATTCATAGATAAATATTTTACGCGGAAATTTTTGTTATTCTGAAAATAACTGTAACTTGACTTTTGAATTAAGATATCACTGGTGGACTAAAAAAAGTCCTCGCCCGATTTTTGGTTATGTTGGAACAATTCTTAATTAGGTTTTTATGAACAAACTGATGATTAATTCCGTTAGAAATTTCTTTATTATATATTAATTTTGTGAAATAAAAAATAACGCAATTTATATTCTTGAAAAAATATTCCCTGTACTTTGTTCCTAACACCAAAATCTGAAGAACCATTTTGTGAATATAAGTTAAAACCACCAGTAATTTCCTTACGTTCCGTTATAAATAAATACGTATTTATTCCATTCTACGTAGTGGTACAGGATACTTTTGTGTATGTTCAAGAGAGGATCCTCTGATAATTATATATCGGAGTTTCTATTAATAATCAGTTTCGATCGACGGCAGGCCTGAACAGTGTCCCTCGAGTTATCGTCTCTTAAATGTTGGGAAGGTGAGAGTTGAAGCTTATCCAACACTTCCGGTGAATAGTAATAATATTAGAAAACATACTGAAATGGAGATAACTCATCCGATACAAAAAAAATGCTTTACGATCTTTATATGTATCACATTATAAATAATTGGTGATGGTTAAAAATTACCATTTGTCTAAAATTTAATTTTCTGAATCAAATCATTAAAATGTTTTTATGCGTGAACTTGTGGGCTGAGATCGATTCGCAGAGAGAAGGCCCCCTCTTGCGAGAACTTTTTTTTGCCATACAAAGGAACTCTCGTATCACAACATGGAACGAAGGCTGCTATAACAGAATAAGAATGTTTACTTAATCATAGATGCAAAATTAAACGCAAAAGTTCAATAATAATATAAATATGTAAAATAATGTAATTTCAAATATATTATTTAATTTTTCAATTTCATTACATATTTTTCAATAATACTACGTATAATAATATTATTTTAAATATATATTATTTAATTTCTCAATAGTCAATTTCGTTCCATACTTTTCAATTCACATGTTCCACGATATTTTTCTAATTTTTATATCAGAGCATTTATTTATAGTTTGGTAGATATCCACTTTGCTGCACTTAATAAGCTATTACTTTTTATATGTTCCAATTGAAAATCAGCTCTATGGTTTCCTCGAGATCAGCATGCATCATTGTATTGTTCGCGCCTAAATTATAAGTTTGCGCGGTATAATTACTTGTGAGACTATACCATTTATCTAAAACAGGTGGAGAATAATATACTATAGGGTGTCTATTAGAAATAGAGTATTTATTGTTACAATTAGTTCAAAATGTGTTTCTGTTTCTTGATTTAACTGAAATATATATGTGCAAATTTCTTAAGAAATGATAATTTGGGGCCCCCTTTTTATTGGGGGGGGGCATGGGCGCACGTCCCAAATATCTTGCGTGAATCAGACCTTACTTTTGGGGCTAACGACCACAACAATCCTTCCGTTCTGTGGATTTATATATTCGGGGAGGTGGGGGACCTTGGTTGCCCAGTAGTTAAGGCGTTGGACATGTAACCGGTAGTTTGTGGGTTCGATACCGGCTTACCACTAAATACCACTGTGTACATGCGGTGTGTATTGTTGATTGTGTGCGTGTTGATTCCGTGAACGTTAAATCCGTGGTTCCGAAAGTCCTCTCGGCGGTCGCTAGCAGTTTCCGAGGGGTGCCAATATTCAGAAGTCCTCCACCTTCTGATGAGGTTCCAAACTGTGACGGGAAATTCCGGGAAGGACGTATATGTAGCTCTAAGCGACACATTCAGTGACGCGAGCTGTCCTCTCCTGGCAAATAAATAAATAAATCGGGGAGGTGGCTTGTCCGCCTACTCAATCTCAGATTATTCTCAGGGTACTTCTTTCATTAGATGCCTACATAATAAAGTGACCAATGAAGAAGGGCACGACATTGGAAAAAAAAAATCTTTTCTAAGAGAATGAAGATCCGAATTTTTTTTTCCAGTTTCCATCCAAAAAAAATTGATGGGTTCTTCCATCCTCAGAACCACTCAGAAAATTGGAATATCCCCCCTGGGAGAGAAGGTGTCATTTTATTTTAGGGGTCAGACTATGTATACTTTAAGAGATTATTATAGATGATTTCATGAGAAAGTTTACTTATATTATGCACACTAGATGGATGACATCAAATATAGATATCACTGCATTCTACTACTTGATATTGAGCTACCTATTGCTTAATCAGTTTATACACGTTCATAAACTCCAAATTCTGCACAGCCAGATAACTCGCTGAGATCACATAATAAATCCATAAAGGACTATTCCTCTACGATCCACAGTTTTCGAGAAAAATGAGATCAAAACCCAGATGCCTCATATACGGTGTACGATAACAGCCTTTATTGGAAGGCTGAACAAAGTTTCTTGCATGCGCTTTTATAAAACGATGTCCGAAATGTCCACCGTGCATATCGAGGCATGCATGCGTGCGCCTTGTAATGACTAACTGCTCACGTTGCATAAACCTGCAGTCCACGTAAATTCACAGAGCGTGAAGGGAAGGGACGAAAATCACTTTTTTTTGTAATTAAGGCTTGATTCTTTAAAACGTGTTCTTTGGAAGAAATACAAAGGTGCACATCTGATGAGTGTAGTGGCCCGCAGAATGCAGTCCTCCATATCCAATCCATTGGTTAAGTTAATGTTTCTATTTGTTTTTCCTTGAAGATCATGGGATGTTATCACTTTGCATTTTTCTCGAAAACTACGGGTAGTGCTCTTACAGCTCTTTGGACAATTGTGTTTTTACTTTTCCCAATTTTGAATCTGGACGGGCAGAGCTTGGGTGGTACTTATGGAACACCCTGTTTATTCTCAGTCCTAGTAACTTTCAATGAACATGTTAAATAAAGCCACAATATCAATTGAAATTTTCCTTAAGACATCTGCTTAAATCTGCTCAGTTCTGAGATCTTGTGACTTCCTTTTCCTTCATGATCGTATCCTTATTATCCTGAATTCTTGCTGTTGCAGGTGAATGGCGAAAACTATTGCTTTGGCGTAGTTAGTGATAACAAATGCTTGTCAATTCTCACCAGTTGTGCAGATTTGCCAACTACTCCGGAATATAACCAATTAAATTTTGTGAACAGTAATTTTTGTCTTAAAGTATAGCAAGCGTGCGCAGGGTGAAGTGTAAAAAAAAAGGAAATAGAAGTACATTCATTGTATTCCTATTAAAAATGTTAAATAAATTTGAAGAGGTTAATTATATGTCAGAGTAGTTGATAAGTCTCATACGTCGTTTGAAATAGTCGATAAGTTAACATGAATTATCTCGCGAAGTCTTTGTTACTCTAATAATAATATTATAAACAAGACTAAAATATTGTAGCTGGGTTTAGAGTCTTAAGAAGAAAATTCCAAAACACACTGTTCCGTAATATTTTTGATTAGAAATGTCATAGGTGGACTAAACATGCTCTTGATCTATTTTAACTATGATTTAATGATTTTTAATTACATTAAAGTGTACAAAGGAATGAAAGATTCCATGAAATTTTCGTTTTACTCTTTGTTACATTTTAAATATAAAACGCTTTTCTTATAAATGATCTCATGCAATTTATTTCTCATACGAACATCTGATGAACCACATTGCCGTAATAAGTAAAAACCACCAGCAATTTCTTCATGTTCAGTTATGAATAGTAATGCGATTACTACATTTTACTGCACTAGTTACATCTTTAAATTGTTCAAGATAGTAAACTCTGAGTCAATTAGAGTTTCCCTCAATGAAGAATATCATCTGCAACTGTGATAGATATCCCTAGAACCAACGATTATTAAATATCGGAAATCACAGATCACCCCGGAAGCCGGGAGCAAATTTTCAATAGTTATTCAGCGTTGGCATCAGCTCAAGAATATAATTAATCACTTTTTTAATAGTATTTTTTGGCTTAGAACGTCTTCGTTTGAAATGCAACGTGATATCCCGTATAAAAAAGAAGTGTTAAAACTTGAATGACAGAATTTTAAAGCCGTTCGCACGATGACCACGAGTGTAAGCTAAATTTCCATAACTTCTGTAGGCATTCTGTGTGCACGGCGAGAATCAATCGCTCTTTCTTAATTTTTGGTAGCATACTCTCGCAAATGTTCAATAGTTATTCAGAGTTGCCATCTGCTAAAGAATATATTTAAACACTTTTTGAACAGTAATTTTTGGCTTAAAATATAGAACGTGTCCGTTTGAAACGCGACCTGATATCTCATATAAAAAAAGTGTTAAAACATGAATGCCCGAATTTTAAAGCCTTTCGCACGATCGCCACGAGTGTAACTGAAATTTCCAATGTTTGTTTTGTGACTAACTAATTAATCATTTATTATTAAAAACTGTAATTCAAGTGAAATTGACGTAAGAAATTTGGCTTCTACTCCAATCCGTCAGTGAAAAATATGATGCAGATATAAATCGGAGTGCATTTGAGGGTTAAAAAGAAGCTTTTTCCAAAAAGTGGTCAATTATATTCAAGAATTGTTGGTAGCTGTGGTTGGGTTTCACTCTTCCGATCAAAAACTCAGTTCGTGATTGTGGATCATTTTGTCAACGAATACCGCACAACAACAGAACGAATTCTCCATAGAGTCAACAGATTTGATATAGCGTAGAGAGAAAAGGAGTGTACAGCGAAGTAGACTGCAGCACTTAAAGTTGTTTCTTTTTTTTAGTTAACTGTAAATTGGATTATTTCATTGAAAATTAGACTATCTACTCATTATCTTACTATACCAATGTATAAAAAACATTCAACGTGGTTATAGCTAAAATATGAAAGTCCTGGTTTCAGGCATATCACGTGGCCATTGGTATAATGGTCTGGAGTGTTTGTGGTGTGCTCAGGTTAAAAGTTAATACTTGAACACTATAGACACACTTTCTTATTGGATTTAGTTGATAAAATAAGTTGGTCATGTGGGGAGTGAGGACTCCCTTACAATGTTTTGTTGGGCATTAATCTTGGTTTAATATGTCTTACTCGCAAAAAAACAAGCATTCTTTCTCTTTGAAACTGTTATCGGACCCACCATAGCCCAATGTAAAAATACACTGAACATGGTTGATGGCTGAAGTATCATGGTCCTGAACTCATGCTTATCACGTGGTCTTCGTTATAATGGTCTGGAGTTTTTGTGGTTTCCTACAGGTTAAAAGTTAATACGTGAACACTATAAAATGCGCTCTATGTGAATTCTTCCTTGAGTAGTTTGGAATCATTCATAAATAAACATGTTACGCGTGAAGTTTTTGTTACTCTGATAATAATACTGTAACTAGACTTTCGAATTAAGATATCACAGGTGGACTAAAAAACATCCTCGGTCGATTTTGTGTTATGTTGGAACAATTCTGAATTAGGTTTTTATGAACAAACTGATGATAAATTCCATGAGAATTTTCTTTGTTATATATTAATTTTGTGAAATAAAAAAGAACGCAATTTATATTCTTAAAAAATGATTCCTTGTACTTTATTCCTAACACCAACATCTGATGAACGCCGACCGAGTTGTATGGTGGGTAAAGCACCGTACTCCAGTTTCGGGTTCAACTCTCGGCTTCCGGGGTGCGATCCCAGAATGGACGTGGTTGACATCTCCGTCCCTTCATAGGGGGCGATGCTGGTACACCTACTAGGTGCCCCATGATAAAGGGATCAACAATTCCGGCCTGTTGTGGCCAAAGCCTACCCGCCAGAGGTCGGCCATTAAAGAAAAAAAAACGAACAACATCTGACAAGCCACTTTGTGAATATAATAAGTGAAAACCACCAGTAATATCTTTACGTTCTATTATAAATAAATACGTATTTAATCCCTAACTTCGTGGGAAGATCTAAAGATTTCGCAAATGCTCAAGAAAGGAACTCTGATACTTGTGTGTTAGAGTATCAATTAATAATCAATTGATGTTAATCTGGTCTGTAACAGTGAAAGGCGATCCTCGAGCCAGCGCCGTTTAAATTTAGGAAACCTGAGAGTTGAAGCTTATACAGCACTTCCGGTGAATGGTAGAAATATTAGAAGACATACTAAAATAGAAATGGATAAAACTCATCCGATACAAAATAATTCTCTATGATCTTTATATGTATCATATTATAAATCATTAGTGATAGTTAAAAATTGCACTTTGTCCTAAAATTTAATTCTGTGACTCGAATTATTAAAATGTTTTTATGCGTAAGTAAATTTACTTAAAATTTTAAATAGTTTTAAAACGTAAAAATAAGACCGTGTTAAACTTGAGGGCTGAGATCGATTCGCAGAGAGAAGGGGCTCTCTCTTGAGAGAGCTTTCTTATGCCATACAAAGGGAATTTTATATCACAACAGAAAAACGAATGCTATAACAATATCAGAATGTTTACTTAATCATAGATGCAAAATGATAAGCAATAGTTCAATAATAATATAATTATGTAAACTTATATTATTTCAAATGTATTGCGAAATTTTTCAATTTCATTCCATATTTATGAAGTCACATTGTCCACGATATTTTTGTATTTATTTTCCTAATTTTTATATCAGAACATTTATTTATAATGGGACAGCTGTTACCTTTTATACGTTTCAATTGAAAATTAGCTCTAAGTTTTCTCGAGATCAGCATGCATCATTACATAGGTCGCGCCTAAATGATAAGTTCGCGCTGAATAATTTCCTATGGGACTATTACCATTTAGCGAAAACAGATTGAGAATATAATGCGAACGCTATCGAATAGCAATAGAGTTATTACTACTAATATTACTTGAAAATTTGTTTCTCTTTTTCTTATTTTAATTTGAATTATATATTTGCGAAATTCTGAACGAAGGATAATTTGGCGGGCCCCTTTTATTTGGGGATCAGGCGCTTCCCCCAAATGTCCTGCCGGGAATCATTCCCTAATTTTGGGCCTAATGACCACATAAAATCTTCCGTTCTTTGACTTTCTACTATAGGGGAGTTTTTACTTGTCCACCTTGTAAGATTATTCTCAGGGTACTTCTTTTATTTGAGGGCCGACCAGATTGTATGGTGTGTAACGCACAGTTGTACGGATTCGGGTTAAACTCCTGGCGTTCGGGGTTCGATCCGCGACTGGTCGTGGGCTGTCATTGTGTCCGCCCCTTTATAGGAGGGACTAACGACTCCGGTCCTAGTAGTGGCCAATGCCTCTAAATAACAGGCCCGTTATTGAAAAAAAAAAATTCTAAGGGGATGGGGATCGGAATTCTTTTCCAGATTCCAACCTGCAAACCTTCATGGTTTGTTCCATCCGAAGAACCACGCAGAAAATTTACTCTCCCACTGGGAATGGAGGAGTCATTTTGTCTTGGCGGTCACACTATATATACTTTAAGAGATTATTATAGATGATTACATGAGAAAAGTAAAACTTTTCAAAATTTATGGCGAATGGTGTAAATATTAGAAAACATCTTAAAATGAAACTACCTTACCGTAGAAACCTTACCTTAAAGATCATAAACTACCTTAAGATCATAAAATGATTATTTATGATCTTTATCTATATCATATTGTAATAATTAGTGTCGGTTAAACATTGTCATCTGTCATAAAACTCGATTTTCTATCTCAAACCATTCTAATTTTTTCATGCTGTACTTCAAGCGATTATTAAATAGGATTTCATGAGAAAGTTTACTTAAACTATCGACCCTAGAACTTTGACATCCAACATATCACAGCAGTTTTACCTTATTTGTTTATGTTGAAGCTCACTGCATATTGCTTATAACTACAGTTTTATACAGCATGTTCCATAAATACCTCCCAAACTCTTCACAGCCAGATACATCGCTGAGATAACATAAAAAAATGCATAAAGAACTATTCCTCTAAGGCCCACTGTTTTCCAGAAAAATGAGATATAAACGCAGATGCCTCATATACAGTGTACGATATCTGCCTCTATTGGAAGGCTGAACGAAGTTTCTTGCATGCGCTTTTATAAAACGGTGTCCGAAATGTCCACCGTGCATATCGAAGCATGCATGCTTGCGCCTTGTGATGACTAACTGTTCAATTTGCATAAACCTAGTACCCACTTGAATTCACAGAGCATGAAGAGAAGGAACGAAAATCACTTTTTTTTTGTAATTAGGCATCGATTCTTTAAAACGAGTTCTTTGGAAGAAATACAAAGGTGCTCATCTGATGAGTGTAGTGGCCCGCAGAATGCAGTGGTCCAGATCCGATCCTCTGTCTAAGTTAATGTTTCTATTTGTTTTTCCTTGACCATCATGGGATGTTATTACTTCGCATTGTTCTCGAAAACTACGGGTCGTGCTGTTACAGCTCTTTGGGCATTTTTTCTTTAAACTTTTAACAATTTGGAATCTGACTGTGCAGAGCTTGGGTGGTATTTATGGAACACCCTGTTTATTCTCAGTCCTAGTACCTTTCACTGAACAAGTTAAATAAAGCCACAATATCAATTCAAATTTTCCTTAAGACATCTGCTTAATTCTGCTCAGTTCTCGGATCTTCTGACTTCCTTTTCCTTCAGTATCGTATCCGTATTATCCTGAATTCTTGCTGTTGCGTGTGAATGGCGTAAACTACTGCTTTGGTGTGATTATTGATAACAAATGCGTGTCTGTTCTCAACATTTGTGCAAGTTTGGCAACTACTCCGTAATATAACCAACTAATATTTCTGGACAGTAATTTTTGTCTTAAAGTATAGCAATCGTGCGCAGTGTGAAGTGTGAAAATGGAAATAGAAGTACATGCATTGTATTCCTATTTAACAAGTGAAATAAATTTGAAGAGGTTAATTATATGTCAGAGTAGTTGATAACTCACATAAGTCGTTTGAAATAATCGATAAATTAACATGAATTATCTCTCAAAGTCTTTGTTACTCTGATAATCTTATAAATAAAAATGAAATTCTGTTTGTTTGTTTGTTTGTTTGTTTGTTTATTTGTTTGTTTGTTTGTTTGTGGATTTGATTCGTATACAAATCCACAAAAATGGACCTATCGGCCTGAAATTTAGTACAGATATGTAAAATAATATAGAATAACTCATAGTCCACTTTAAAACTTTGAAAGTCCACCCGTTCCCGGAATTTAAGAGATTTTTTATGCTCTTCACGCAAAAATCTTTCCGTAATTGTAACCCCTGTAGTGAAAAAAGTGTGAAATAAGTATCGTGGTTGCCATGTGTGGCGATTTTGCCGAATAAAATGTCGTTCGTGTACAAATCTACAAAAATGGACCTATCGGCCTGAAATTTAGCACAGATATGTAAAATAATATAGAATAAATCGTAGTCCACTTTAAAACTTTGAAAGTCCACCCGTTCCCGGAATTTAAGAGATTTTTATGCTCTTCACGCAAAAATCTTTCCGTAATTTAATCCCTGTAGTGAAAAAAGCGTGAAATAAGGATCGTGGTTGCCATGTGTGGCGATTTTGCCGAATGAAATGTTTTAAATTCTCAAAGTAAAAATAAAAGAATAATAATGATTTTTTTTTTGTTAGTTTATATTAGTAAGGTTATTTTTTTTTAAATTATAATATCGTGTGCATGGTAAATCAGAGCAGGAATGTAATGCTTTACACGCAAAACAATAAGAATTGAAGATTTCCGAGGCTAATAGGTAAATTATTTTAGTTTGGCGAAAAAAGAAAATGGCTCAAATGCCGATTTCGTGAAAGTGAGTTCTAGCGGTTTGCACAGATTTCGGCTTGGCGCAATTTATTGAGAGCTTAAGGAAATAGATTTTTGAAAACAAGTGCAAAGGTTTTATTAGAATACAGCGTTAAATTTTAATGATCCGTGAAGAAATAATGCAGTTATTAAGGGATTTCAATTGATATATCTCCAGAATTCTCGCCAAATGAGTACATTGATTTAAGTTGGGGGAATTCCGCCAAATTTCAGAAAATTGAAATCTTCTCATTTAGTACATCGGAGTAATGATGAATAAAACACGTTATAGTTGATAATTTTAAAAAATTCGGCTGTATTAAGGGATTCAACTTTTCAAATAAAGGCTTGCTTTACTTTTTCGCGGTCGAACCATTTCCCATATATTATTGCTGCTAAGTCAATGCTTCGAATGATTTCCTGAAAAAACGCTTGCAAAATGGCGTATGTTGGCACTTTGGCGAGGCTTAGATTTGAAACTGGATTTTATTTGAGACTGGGATATATAATGACACTGGTTATAGATAAAAATGAATGTTGGTATGAGTGTATGAGGTTGAAAAACTCCAGTACCGTTGCACCATGAAATTTGGTTCACCTAAGTCTTTTATCATGGAGAAGCTTTTTATGCTATCCGTTTTCCTCTAACTTGCCACCAGGTGGCGCAGCAGAAGGTCGAATTCTATTCCGTTTAGCCGTTTGCCACGCGAATATCGTCCAACCGATTTCGATGAAATTTGGTACACGCGAATATTAGAACACGGAGAATATTTTTCACTATCCATTTTGCTGTAACTTGCCGCTAAATGGCGCTAAAAAGCATCAACTTCTATACCGTTCGACTGATCGGCAAAAATTTTTTATACTTACACATTTGAGCACGAAGAATATATTCTAACTGCGTTCCTTTTGATGTTACTCACCACTAGATGACACTGCAATGCATTATTATTTTAAGTCGCCACTAGATGACGCTGCAGCAGGCCAAATTCTTGACCATTCAAACGGTCGCTATGAAAATCAGTATACATAGCTATTTGAACAATGAGAATATTTTGGCGTTATCCATTTTGCTATAACTCGCCACTTGACGGCGCTGTAGCAAATCATTACTTTATTGAACCACTGGATGGCCCTGCAGTGTATCACTTCTTGACTGTGCAAATGATCGCTATGAAAATAGGTATACATAGATATTTGAACACGGGGAAGAGTTTGGCGCTATCCATTTTCCTATAACTTGCCACTAGATGTCGCGTCAACACATGAACTTCAGGACTGTCCAGCCGATAGTCATGAAAATTCGTATACATCGATATCTGAATGCGAAAAATATTTTCGCCGTATCCGTTTTGCTAAAACTCGCCACTAGATTGCGCTACGCCGCATGGCCTTCTGCACCGTACAAACGATTGCCTTGCAATTCGGTATGCATGATTATTGGACACAATATAACGCGATATCCACTTTGCTATATCTGTTTATTACAATGAATAGTAATCACCACAAATCGTAATATCAAAAAGTCCATTCATTCCCGTGCGAAGAACGGGTACTTCAGCTAGTCTTATAAATAAAAATGAAATTCTGTTTGTTTGTTTGTTTGTTTATTTGTTTGTTTGTGGATTTGAGTTGTATACAAATCCACAAAAATGGACCTATCAGCCTGAAATTTTGCATAGATATGTAAAATAATATAGAATAAATCATAGTCCACTTTAAAATTTTGAAAGTCCACCCGTTCCCGGAATTTAAGAGATTTTTTATGTTCTCCACGCAAAAAGCTTTACGTAATTGTAACCCCTGTAGTGAAAAAAGTGTGAAATAAGGATCGTGGTTGCCATATGTGGCGATTTTGCCGAAGAAGATGTTTTAAATTCTCAAAGTAAAAATAAAAGAATAATAATGATTTTTTTTTGTTAGTTTATATTCGTAAGGTTATATTTTTTTAAATTATAATATCGTGTGCATGGGAAATCGGAGCAGGAATGAAATGTTTTATACGCAAAACAATAAGAATTGAAGATTTCCGAGGCTAATATGTTAAAATTTTTTAGTTTGGCGAAAAAATAAAATGGCTCAAATGCCGAGAAAGTGAGTTCTAGCGGTTTGCACAGTTTCCGGCTTGGCGAATTTACTGAGAGCTTAAGGAAACGGATTTTTGAAAACAAGTACAAAGGTTTTATTAGAATACAGCGTTAAATTTTAATGATCCCTGCGAAAATAATGCAGTTATTAAGGGATTTCAAGCGATCTATCTTCAGCATTCTCGCGATTTTGAGGAGGATTCTAACGCTTGGCGCTATTTATCGTAATTTAATCGTCTGCTATTTGGGTTATGAATACACCTGCGTATAAGTTTTTGAAATTTTCATTCAGTTGGAATTGTGCATTTTTCAGAGCAGCTTTTCTGCATCTAATGTATTACATCCAGAAAAAAGGATGTTAGAAATATCAATTTTAATTTTGTTTAATCACACTCATGAATAATGATACACTTTCCAACTTAATGAAAGAAGGAACGAAAATAGGGAAGACCCATGGATTATAACTCTTTTTATATATAGCACTTTAGTGCGTATTTAAAAATCTGAAAGTGTGTCAGATTTTCTATGATTCTAGCGCTTGGCGCAATTTAATGAGAGGGTATTTTTAAAAACAAGCGTAGGTTATCTTATAAATAAAAATGAAATTATGTTTGTCAATTTGTTGATTTGGGTAGTATACAATTCCACAAAAATGGACCTGTCAGCCTGAAATTTTACACAGATATGTAAAATAATATAGAATAAATGATAGTCCACTTTAAAACTTTGAAACTCCACTTAAAAACGTTTTCCTCCTGAAGGGTTCCCTTAATTTCCGTTCCCGGAATTTAAGAGATTTTTTATGTTCTCCACGCAGAAAGCTTTACGTAATATTAACCCCTGTAGTGAAAAAAGTGTGTGAAATAAGCATCTTGGTTGCCATGTGTGGCGATTTTGCCGAATAAAATGTTTTAAATTCTTAAAGTAAAAATAAAAGAATAATAATGATTTTTTTAGTTTATTTTTTTGGTTATTTTTTTAATTATAATATCGTGTGCGCATAAGAAATGAGAGCAGGAATGAAATGTTTTATACGCAAAACAATGAGGATCGAAGATATCCGAGACTAATATGTAATTTTTTTTAGTTTGGCGAAAAATAAAATGGCTGATAGGCCGATTTTTAGAGTGTGAGTTCTAGCGGTTTGCACAGTTTTAGGCTTTTTGGCTCAATTTACTGAGAGCTTAAGGGAATAGCATTTTTGAAAACAAGTGTATAGGTTTTCTTAGAATACAGCATTAAATTTTAACTATCCGTGCAGAAATAATGCAGTTATTAGGACATTTCAAGCGATGTAGCTTCAGAATTCTCGCCAATTGAGTACATTGATTTAACTTGGGGGAAATCCGCCAAATTTCAGAAAATTGAAATCTCCGCATTTAGTACATCGAGGTAACGATGAATAAAACATGTTATAGTTGATAATTTAAAAAATGCGGCTGTATTAAGGGATTCCACTTTTCAAATAAATGCCTGGCGGTCGAACCATTTCCCATTTTGATTGCTGCTAAGTCAATGCTTCGAATGATTCCCTGAAAAAACTCTTGCAAAATGGCGTATGCTGGCACTTTGGCGAGGCTTAGATTTGAAACTGGATTTTACTTGAGACTGGTATATACGTATAATAAGACTGGTTATAGATAAAAATGAATGTTGGTATGTGTGTAGGAGGTTGAAAAACTCCAGCACCGTTTCACCGATCACCATGAAATTTGGTTCACCTAAGTCTTTTATCATGGAGAAGGTTTTTATGCTATCCGTTTTCCTCTAACTTTTCACTAGGTGGCGCAGCAGAACGTCGAATTCTATTCCGTTTAGCCGTTTGCTATGCGAATATGGTCCAACAAATTTCGATGAAATTTGGTACACGCGAATATTAGAACACGGAGAATATTTTTCACTATCCGTTTGCTGTAACTTACCGCTAAATAGCGCTGCAACGCATCAACTTCTATACCGTTCGACTGATCGGCATAAAATTTTTTATACTTACACATTTGAGAACGAAGAATATATTCTAACTGCGTTACTTTTGATGTTACTCACCACTAGATGGCACTGCAATGCATTATTATTTTAACTCGCCACTAGATGACGCTGCAGCAGGCCAAATTTTTGACCATTCAAACGGTGGCTATGAAAATCAGTATACATAGCTATTTGAAAAATGAGAATATTTTGGCGTTATACATTTTGCTATAACTCGCCACATGACGGCGCTGTAGCAAATCATTACTTTAATTAACCACTAGATGGCCCTGCAGTGTATCACTTCTTGACTGTGCGAATAATCGCTATGAAAATAGGTATACATAGATATTTGAACACGGGGAAGAGTTTGGCACGATCCATTTTCCTATAACTTGACACTAGATGTCGCGTCAACACATGAACTTCAAGACTATTCAGCCGATCGTCATGAAAATTCGTATACATCGATATCTGAATGCGAAGAATATTTTTGCCGTATCCGTTTTGCTAAAACTCGCCACTAGATTGTGCTACGCCGCATCGCCTTCTGCACCGTAAAAACGATTGCCTTGAAATTCAGTATGCATGATTATTGAACACAATATAACGCGATATCCATTTTGCTATATCTCTTTATTACAATAAATAGTAATCACAACAAATATTAATATCAAAAAGTCCATTCATTCCCGTGCGAAGAACGGGTACTTCAGCTAGTATTATTATAAACAAGACTGAAATAATTCAGCTGGATGTAGAGTCTTAAGAGCGAAATTCAAAAACACACTGTTCCATCCCTAACATTTTTGATTTGAAATATCATAGGTGGACCAAAAATGCCCTTCATCTATTTTAACTTTGTTTTGAGGATTTTTAATTACATTTTCATGTATAAAGGAATGAAAGATTCCATGAAATTGTCGTTTTACTCTATATTACATTTTAAAATAAAAAACGCTTTTTCTTAAAAATGATTTCATGTACTTTTTTCCTAAAACGAACATCTGATGAACCACATCGCCGTAATAAGTAAAAACCACCAGCAATTTCTTCATGTTCAGTTATGAATAATAACGCGCTTATTATGTTCCAATGCATTTCTTAGAGACTTTTTAATAGTTCAAGAAATTAAACTCTGATTAGCCGATTAGAGTTTCCGTCAATGAAAGTTATCATCTGCAACTGTGATAGATATCCATCGAACCAACGGTTATTAAATATCGGAAATCACAGAGTAGAGGCTTTGACGTTATCAGAATTTTAACTGAGTATTCATAATTTCTGTTGAATGGTACAAATATTAGAAAACATCTTAAAATAAAAATGAAAGCACCCTACCGCTAAATAATAATACTTTATGGATTTTATTAATGTTTAAAAAAATGCATCTCTCATAAAGTTAAATTTTCTTTTTCAAATCATTAAAATGTTTTTATGCTATGCTTTAATCAATTACTAAGTATGATTTCGCGAGAAAGTTCTTTTATATTAGAAATTTGGCATCAAATATATACACGACTTTAATTTCGCCTTATTTGACTATCTTGATGCCGATCATACATTACTGACCAATACTGCCATACATTACTGCCAATGACATAGTGCTTAATACTACTGTTTTATAGAGAACTAGCTGAAGTACCCGTTCTTCGCACGGGAATGAATGGACTTTTTAATATTAATATTTGTTGTGATTACTATTTATTGTAATAAAGAGATATAGCCAAATGGATATCGCGTTATATTGTGTTCAATAATCATGCATACTGAATTTCAAGGCAATCGTTTTTACGGTGCAGAAGGCGATGCGGCGTAGCACAATCTAGTGGCGAGTTTTAGCAAAACGGATACGGCAAAAATATTCTTCGCATTCAGATATCGATGTATACGAAATTTCATAACGATCGGCTGAATAGTCTTGAAGTTCATGTGTTGACGCGACATCTAGTGTCAAGTTATAGGAAAATGGATCGTGCCAAACTCTTCCCCGTGTTCAAATATCTATGTATACCTATTTTCATAGCGATTATTCGCACAGTCAAGAAGTGATACACTGCAGGGCCATCTAGTGGTTAATTAAAGTAATGATTTGCTACAGCGCCGTCATGTGGCGAGTTATAGCAAAATGTATAACGCCAAAATATTCTCATTTTTCAAATAGCTATGTATACTGATTTTCATAGCCACCGTTTGAATGGTCAAAAATTTGGCCTGCTGCAGCGTCATCTAGTGGCGAGTTAAAATAATAATGCATTGCAGTGCCATCTAGTGGTGAGTAACATCAAAAGTAACGCAGTTAGAATATATTCTTCGTTCTCAAATGTGTAAGTATAAAAAATTTTATGCCGATCAGTCGAACGGTATAGAAGTTGATGCGTTGCAGCGCTATTTAGCGGTAAGTTACAGCAAACGGATAGTGAAAAATATTCTCCGTGTTCTAATATTCGCGTGTACCAAATTTCATCGAAATTTGTTGGACCATATTCGCATAGCAAACGGCTAAACGGAATAGAATTCGACGTTCTGCTGCGCCACCTAGTGAAAAGTTAGAGGAAAACGGATAGCATAAAAACCTTCTCCATGATAAAAGACTTAGGTGAACCAAATTTCATGGTGATCGGTGAAACGGTGCTGGAGTTTTTCAACCTCCTACACACATACCAACATTCATTTTTATCTATAACCAGTCTTATTATACGTATATACCAGTCTCAAGTAAAATCCAGTTTCAAATCTAAGCCTCGCCAAAGTGCCAGCATACGCCATTTTGCAAGAGTTTTTTCAGGGAATCATTCGAAGCATTGACTTAGCAGCAATCAAAATGGGAAATGGTTCGACCGCCAGGCATTTATTTGAAAAGTGGAATCCCTTAATACAGCCGCATTTTTTAAATTATCAACTATAACATGTTTTATTCATCGTTACCTCGATGTACTAAATGCGGAGATTTCAATTTTCTGAAATTTGGCGGATTTCCCCCAAGTTAAATCAATGTACTCAATTGGCGAGAATTCTGAAGCTACATCGCTTGAAATGTCCTAATAACTGCATTATTTCTGCACGGATAGTTAAAATTTAATGCTGTATTCTAAGAAAACCTATACACTTGTTTTCAAAAATGCTATTCCCTTAAGCTCTCAGTAAATTGAGCCAAAAAGCCTAAAACTGTGCAAACCGCTAGAACTCACACTCTAAAAATCGGCCTATCAGCCATTTTATTTTTCGCCAAACTAAAAAAAATTACATATTAGTCTCGGATATCTTCGATCCTCATTGTTTTGCGTATAAAACATTTCATTCCTGCTCTCATTTCTTATGCGCACACGATATTATAATTAAAAAAATAACCAAAAAAATAAACTAAAAAAATCATTATTATTCTTTTATTTTTACTTTAAGAATTTAAAACATTTTATTCGGCAAAATCGCCACACATGGCAACCAAGATGCTTATTTCACACACTTTTTTCACTACAGGGGTTAATATTACGTAAAGCTTTCTGCGTGGAGAACATAAAAAATCTCTTAAATTCCGGGAACGGAAATTAAGGGAACCCTTCAGGAGGAAAACGTTTTTAAGTGGAGTTTCAAAGTTTTAAAGTGGACTATCATTTATTCTATATTATTTTACATATCTGTGTAAAATTTCAGGCTGACAGGTCCATTTTTGTGGAATTGTATACTACCCAAATCAACAAATTGACAAACATAATTTCATTTTTATTTATAAGATAACCTACGCTTGTTTTTAAAAATACCCTCTCATTAAATTGCGCCAAGCGCTAGAATCATAGAAAATCTGACACACTTTCAGATTTTTAAATACGCACTAAAGTGCTATATATAAAAAGAGTTATAATCCATGGGTCTTCCCTATTTTCGTTCCTTCTTTCATTAAGTTGGAAAGTGTATCATTATTCATGAGTGTGATTAAACAAAATTAAAATTGATATTTCTAACATCCTTTTTTCTGGATGTAATACATTAGATGCAGAAAAGCTGCTCTGAAAAATGCACAATTCCAACTGAATGAAAATTTCAAAAACTTATACGCAGGTGTATTCATAACCCAAATAGCAGACGATTAAATTACGATAAATAGCGCCAAGCGTTAGAATCCTCCTCAAAATCGCGAGAATGCTGAAGATAGATCGCTTGAAATCCCTTAATAACTGCATTATTTTCGCAGGGATCATTAAAATTTAACGCTGTATTCTAATAAAACCTTTGTACTTGTTTTCAAAAATCCGTTTCCTTAAGCTCTCAGTAAATTCGCCAAGCCGGAAACTGTGCAAACCGCTAGAACTCACTTTCTCGGCATTTGAGCCATTTTATTTTTTCGCCAAACTAAAAAATTTTAACATATTAGCCTCGGAAATCTTCAATTCTTATTGTTTTGCGTATAAAACATTTCATTCCTGCTCCGATTTCCCATGCACACGATATTATAATTAAAAAAATATAACCTTACGAATATAAACTAACAAAAAAAAATCATTATTATTCTTTTATTTTTACTTTGAGAATTTAAAACATCTTATTCGGCAAAATCGCCACATATGGCAACCACGATCCTTATTTCACACTTTTTTCACTACAGGGGTTACAATTACGTAAAGCTTTTTGCGTGGAGAACATAAAAAATCTCTTAAATTCCGGGAACGGGTGGACTTTCAAAATTTTAAAGTGGACTATGATTTATTCTATATTATTTTACATATCTATGCAAAATTTCAGGCTGATAGGTCCATTTTTGTGGATTTGTATACAACTCAAATCCACAAACAAACAAATAAACAAACAAACAAACAAACAAACAAACAAACAAACAGAATTTCATTTTTATTTATAAGATTTCCCATAAGTACCATTTGAACTATGGGCAATCATATTTTTCGTTGTTACTTCATAAAAAATACATATAGAACTATACGTCTATGACCCCCACTTTTTTAGAAAAATGCTAGAATAGCAAAAACGCTGTATACGGCGGACGAAAACAGACTTTATTGGAGGGATGTACATAGTTCATTTGAATATGCTTCCATAAAAGCTATAGGTCTACAAGCATTTTTTATGTTCTCCGAACGAGGAATATAGCTGTAAAGAGTTTGAGCGGTATAAATAGAACTTCCTATATGTTCCCAGTAGTGTTTGAAATGTGAGCTGATATATGACATGAAAAAGAAATGTTAACCCTTGAATGCACGACTCTAATCAGCGCCCCGTAGATATAGAAAGCCTTACAACTCGTACGTCACGAAGATTTGACGTCATCATTAGGCTTACATTTAAAAGTTTTATCGTTACAAAATAAAACTATTAAAAATGTCTGGTGAATGCTACGAATATTAGAAAATTACAATGCCTTTCTCATACGAAATTTTTCAGTATGACCTACTTCCTTGTCATATTATCAATTAATCAAGATTAAAAACTCTCATTTGTCTTAAATTATATTTATTTTCTCAAATTATTAAAATATTGCTATTCATGGGTAAATTCACCAGAAATTTTTAATAGTTTCATTTTACGAAAATAAAAACTTTTAAATGTAGGCCTAATGATGACGTCAAATTTTGATGACGCAGGAGTCGTAAGGCTTTCTATATCTAGTAGAGATGGGCGGTTCGACTCATTTTACTGATTCGAATCTCAACTCACTCACTACTTCGATGATTCGAATCAGTGATTTGAATCAATAAAACTACTAAGGAAATTTTGCCTCTCTCTGCGCCGAAAGCCGTACTATTTAAACACCCTTCACCCATTCATCGGATTCCTTCTCCGCTGAGTTCTCGGGCAGCTAGCATCTCTCTCTCCTTTTGCTCTGGGACGGTTTGTAGGCTTTGGAGATGCCGTTGTAGGGCGGTTCAAGTTAAAGTAGTGTTTAAACTGCCCGAAATGAATATATACGGGGGTTTCGTATAACCCCCTGGGCCTGTAAGATTAAAAAGTTAAGTTTGTTGTCAAAGCATTCGAAATTTTATGCAACGATGGGGGTTCCTATGGGGGGGTCGAGAATCAATAAAAACGCGCTCCGATGGATAGTTTCCGAGATATACGTTAATTAATTATGGTAATTAGACTAATTAACCATGATTGAGGCTTAAAAGGACTGCAAACATGTAGAAATTGGCTCTGGGATGGTTTCCAGGCTTTAGAGATGCCGCCGGAGGAGGCTAGTGTTTAAAATCCCCAAATTGAAAATATAGGGGAGCTTCGTATGACCCCCTGGGCCTGTAAGATTAAAAGGTGGTGTCAAAGCATTCGAAATTTTAAGTATCGATGGGGTGTTGAGAATAGGGGGGGTCGAGAATCAATAAAAACGCGCTCCGGTGGATAGTTTCCGGGATATACGTTAATTATTTATGGTAATTAGACTAATAAACCATGGAGCTGTTTTTTCGGCGATCCGGCAACGTCATCAACGGAGAGAAAGCAGTAGCAAAAGCATCACAATCTGGTATTGAGCTCAGGATTTTCTTATAGCCGGCCTGTATTTTTTACCTTTATCGAATTCGAGATTTCTAACTAATATGAAACTAATATGAAAGTAGAGAATAATGAAAATGGGAATATCGGATATGAAAATGGAATATCGGATATTTGATGTTGAAATAAAACCGATATGTCGATATTTATCGATTTTTGGCCCAGTCCTACTGATGGGCTGCTGCCCCACCCCCAAAATGGGACCCTTTACTTAACTTACAATTGAACTTTATCTTTAAATTTGATACCCAGCCCACCCCGAAATAAAATCCTGGCTACGCCACTGTCAATAACCCTAACTACGCCACTGCTTTAGACCCTATTTTGTATTTCTCTGAATTACGAAAGAAAATAAAATCATTCCCCTTAAACGACAAACAAGGTAAAAAAAATATCTTAAACGAAATCTGCAGCAATAAAGCGAAATGTTATTTTGCTTACTACAAAATCCTTTTGTGGGAGCGCTTAATACCGCCCCTGTATCCTTCATTAAAAGTGACAAGCACAATCCTAACTTTATTTCATTCTATATCCCTTCACATGAAAAATTGCCAACCATGTAAACTTAACGTGTCCGTTTTTTTTTTTTTTTTGAGGTTGGGGGC